>PVJI01004399.1:0-109165 GCA_004026765.1 Micronycteris hirsuta | reverse complement strand
AAAACGAAGCTTCTGCGCTGAATGTACACACTCTCCGAGAGTGTAAAGCAAGAGTCGATGCCACGGGCTAGAAGGGATCGCAGCCGTGTTCCCGGAAGAAGCGGATTGCGAATCAACCCTGGGGTGGGGGAGAGAGATTGGAAATTCCAGCCAAGGGGAGGAAGTTTCCTTTTTGCTGCACCAACACGGGGCAGGGGGCAAGGGCACCAGGTCCGGACACAGTGCACCCCGCACCGGGAGGAGGGTTAGAGGGTCTCCCCGCGGGGCACAGAGTCAGCAGGGGGCTCTTCCCCACCGCAGAACAGCAAGCATGGGGTGCGGCAGGCAGCTGGGAACCCCAGAAGAGCCGGTGTGACTCAAGACCAGCTGGGCCTCTGGGACAAGAACTGGGGTGAGCACGCACTCAGGAAGCAGCAGTGGAAGGCGACGCACGGGAAGGAAGACGACAAAGAGCACAGTGAAAACCCCGAGCGGGGCTCTGGGTGCTCCTCCACTGAGGAACACAGTCTCGACCGACCGCACTCCCCGGGCTCGTCAAGTCCAAGTCCTCCTCTGGGGGCCAAACATCTGAAGCCACCGGCGTTCCCTCACACAGAGAACCCTGGGGTCATCCGTCCTTATTTCCTGAGACAGCACTAGACTTCGTAGGCCTCTCTCGACCTCAGGACCTCCACACCCATAAGGACATTGACATCGATGTCACAGAGCACTCACCGCAGGCCAAGGGAAGGGCTTTTTGCAAAGGAATGCGTTGGTAGCACGGCCCGAGCCCCAGCTGCGAGCGGCCAGGCACACGGCTCTTCCTTGCTCCCAGCACGTGTCCGCTCCCTGCTCTGGTGGGCGACCGATTGTGTGAACTGCCTGCAGTCCCTTCGATCCTTGCTCTGGGGGTCCAGGTGTGGGACCACCTGGGTCAAGTGCCGTTTTTAGTAGAGTGTCGTAAGCAGGTTTCTTTTCTCACGATGCCGTTCATTTGGGGGGCTCTTTAGAGACAGCTACTGGTTTCTCCCTCTGGCGTGGACTGGGTGGGTCCACCATCCCTGCCCTCAGGAACTCCCGTGTTAAGGCCGCACTGATCCCGGAGAACAGGTTGAAGACCCACAAAGGTGAGAGACTGTACCGAGTGAGCGGTGGGCGAGCGTGACTTCGGTCTGAGGTCCTGGCCAAGGCCTCGGAGGAAAGGTCGCACTTGAACAGGCAGCTCGGGAATGTGTAGAATCCAGAGACTAAGGAAAGGCAGGACAAGAACCTTCCAAACTGAGGGAGAGTAACAAAGTCACCCGTGTGCAAGTGCTGGGCAAGTTCAAGTAAAAGCAAACCAGTTGGCAGGCGGCTGCGGAAGACGAAACGGGACAGCGGAGACACGGAGACGCCAGAGACGGGTCCGCCCGGGTCTGCAGGGCACTTCCAGTGGCATGTCGGACAGGGACAGCCTCGGCGGCAGAAACAGACAGCTCCCCAAGAGCAGTACTTGGAAAGACAGCACCTACCAAGCCTCAGTTCCAGGGCGGCTGGAACTCAAATCTGTCACCATCACTGGACAGTCACGTCTGATACAGTCGTGTCTCAGCTGGCGAAGTTAAGCACCCACTGGGCAGGACTCAGCCCTCTGCACACAGCATGGGTCCCGCACCCACCCAGACGGAGGCTCTGTCCTGGGGGCCGCATGCCATCAAAGGTTTCAGAGCATAAAGATAACCCTGCAGGAAACCCCAGGGGACAGTGTGGCTTGGGGACTACGAGGTCCCCACAGGGTCAGGGGTCACAGGAGAGCTGAGGTGCCGGCGGAGACAGGGAGAAGGAGGCCCAGGTTTTTCCCCTGCACAACAGCGTGGTGCTGATGAGGGCGGGGCCGGTTAGAGAAGACTGCACGCAGCAGCTGAGCCTGTCTGCACTGCATACCGATAGCTCACAATACGGCGCCCAGAGCCACACGAGGAACTCTGAATGCCACTGTATCGGAGGTGTAAGGCGGGCAGTATAATTCCCTGTCCTGGTCAGAACTGGCCCCAAGGCAGCGGCTTTTGAACTTGGGATACACCAGAATGACCTGGAGGGTTTGTCAAAACAGTGTGGGCACCTGCGCAGGGTTTCTGGTTCAGCGGGTCTGGGACGGGCGAGGAACGGGATTTCCTGAGGACCTCCCAGGTGGCGGCCAGGTGCACAGGGGAGTCTCCGGACCCGGGTCAAAGCGGAACTGGAAAGGGGAGGAGTTGGGGCTCCCTGGAGGGCTGTCTGTGCTCAGAAGAGGGAAAGGAGGGACAGCTCCCTGGAATAAAAGAGGGGGCGGGAGGGCTGGTTTAGAGAAAGAAGTTCCAGGAGGAGCTAAGTCCTGGGAGGAGGAGGAACAGCATCAGCTCTGTTGTCACCTGGCCACTTCCAGAACCATCCAGGCCCCAGGCCCTGGGCCCAGCCCCCGCAGATGAAACCAGAATCCCTGCAAGGGCCGGGGTGCAGACTGTGGGACTTTCTGGAAGCTCCCCCGTGACTCTGATGTGCACTCAGGGTGAAAACCACTGTTTAAAGATGAAACAAACCTAAGAGGGGGGTCCGTGGAGGGGTGGGGTCCACCTCCATTCACTTAGACTTCAGAAGATGTCCAAACAGACCAGTCCTCGCCCTTCTGCTCTGTCCCGCCCAGCCCTGTAGGTTCCTTGTCCCGCTGCTGATGAGCTGGAGGCCCCCCCCCCGCCCCACCTCCGCCCCACCATGCCGTGCTCAGTAGATCACCTCGCTGTGACAGAGTGTAATCAGTCCAACAGCCTACAGCTCCGAGCCCGGAGCACCGTGCTTCCCCTCTCAGGGGCCTGGCATCCAGGGCAAGTTCAAGTCGCTTTGGTCTCTGCACAGCCTATGAATCATTCATTTTAGATCGTATCAAAAATGCAGGTTTAAGAGCCATAAAATACTCTCGTGGACAAGATTCACAGAGAAGCATTTTTATGTGGAGATAGGTAGGCAGCCTCAGGACAGTGAAATGTACATGAAATTTTACATGACACTCCAACACATAAAACGGTTAAAAATGAGAAGCTATAAACAGTGTGTGTGCTATGTTGCTCTTCGCGTTCCTAAGAGAAAGGAAGTGAGTTAATTTGGGGGGGAGTTGATCTCTAGAAAGCCAGACAAGAGATTGTGAGGTTGTTTTCCTCCAAGGGGAGGCCCCGGGGACAGCTCGGTAGGATTTCACTTCTTAGTACCCTTTCGTACCTCCTCAGTTCTGGCTCGTGTGCATGAATCAGCCATTCAAAACTAATTTTTCTAATTAATGTTTGTGGTGGAGCAGGCTGGGCCTCACCTTCCCACCTCCCGCTGCCCTCAGCCGCCCCAGCCCCACCCCCAGCCGGAGGAAGATCATTAAGATTTCTACCTCCCTGAGGTTCCTCCGAGAGGTCCCCGTGGGATCTGGTTGGGGACCTTCTCAAACCTCATTTTTTAGCAGCCGATATGGATACCCGGAGAGGCCAAGAGACCTGCCCAAAAGTCACACAACGGGGCCGATAAACCTAGGTCTCCTGATTCTTTCCTCAATGGTTTGTTTCTTTTTTTTTCTGTGCCTCCTCCCACAGGTAATCCCTTCCACACAGCGTTTCAGATCCTTGTGGAACTTCCACAGTTGGGCCGAAGAGATGCGATTGGTACACACGCCCGTCAGGGGCAGAGAACAAGCATCCAGCAGACCCCAAATGAATCAACACAAACCCTCGCGATCACAGCACTGGCTACAGGGCAAGACCAGCTCCCGCCGTTTCTGAAATTTACGCTCTGAACCAGCCACACCATATAAAGTATCATGTCGCTTATTTGGGCATTTTGGAGCATGAGTCACAAGGCAAGCGTTTGGGAAAGAACGCACCATATATAGAAAATAACTCTGTAACCTTTTTTGGCGCGGTGCGAGCGACCGCTAGGTGGCAGCAGTGTCCCGCGACCAGAAAGCAGCCGGCCGAGGGCGCTGGGAGAAGGTGGCAATGAATTAGTACCACGCCACTGGCCCACCTACCTGGCTACAAAGCCTTGACGCCCAGAGAAAACGTATTCTCCTGCGAAGCTATGTCCTTTTGGGTAACAGTCAAGAATGCGTTAGTTTGTGCCAAGAAGCGGGCTCAAGCCAGCAGCCCTGGGCAGAGCCTGGTCGGCAGCAACGTGATTGCCTGGGTCGCTGCTGGTTTTGTTGTTCTGTTTGCAACCAAAATGCCTCCAGGTGGAGCAGACCCTCTCCAATCCGCAGAACTCCCCCATTCCTTACTGTCTTATTCTAGACTCTTCCATGCCTTGACACGGCCCCTGGAGGCATCTGAGATTGGGATCCCTGCCTACACAGGGACTCCGCCATTGCTGTCTAACCAGTCCACGCAATTTCCCAGCTGCATCTGCCTTTTCCCAAGTCATCCCTCTAGCCACCATGTTCTCGCCCGTGGCCTGCGTTCGGTTTGTTTGGTTTTTTTCAGTCCTTCTCATTCTTGCAGGCCCAGGGGAAATCTCATCTCCTCCCTCCTCAGTTATCCAGCCCATCAGCTATCTTCCCCATGTCTCAGCGTTTGCAAAGGGCTGTTTCGGTAGAAGCTCTAGAATCGGACAGCCTGGGTACACACCATTGCTTCACCCTTTACAAGCCGGGGGGCGGGGTGGGGGGGGAGAGGAACCCTGCGCAAGTTACTGCACCTGCTAATGAGCATACAGAAGGCCCCGGGCTGGCAGGGAGCCCCGCGTGGGCGCTGGTCTGAGGGCGCCTGGAGGGGCCCAGCGCACCTGGGGCCGCGAGTACTCACCGCGGTGGGGCGCGCGTTCACGTTCATCCTGGAGGCGCCTAGACTCCAGACCCGACACTACGGAGTCTGCGCAGCCAGGCCTCCGTGGCCAGGCCACGTGCACAGGGGCGGCGGTGAGCTGCTGCGCTGCAGAAGACTCAGCTGTTAATAGTCAGCTTATGGGACGGCGGCGAGGGGGTGGGGGGGCAGGCATGGGGGTGGGAGAAGAGGTTATAGGGAGGACAAACGGTGATGGAAAGAAATAATAAAACAATAGAAATTGAAATGGCCGTATGTATACATACTCCACTTATCTGCAGAAGATTGGGAAAAGTGCCCTGGCTGATGTAGCTCAGTGGGTTGAGCGGGGGCTGCGAACCAAAGGGTTGCTGGTTCGATTCCCAGTCAGAGCATATGCCTGGGTTGCAGGCAGTCCCCAGTGGGGGCCACATGAGAGGCAACCACATGTTGCTGTTTCCCTCCCTCCCTCTCTCTCTCTCTCTCCCTTCTTTTCTGTCGAAAAATAAATAAATAAAATCTTTTAAAAAAAAACTCTTAAAAAAAAAAAAAGATTGGGAAAACTGCGTAAATACAGCCAGGGTCCCCTTCTGAACCACCACCCTGGTCTTTACAAGCAACTCTGACTCGACATGAACTCACCTGCAGGCAATGAAAGCCACGAAAAAGCATTTTTCTTCTATTTGGGTCAGGTGCTTGCTCCTCCCTTTGAAACACGCAGCTCTGCATTCAGATTCAAGAAGCACTCATATTATCAGTGCCCAAAGAACAAACCGAAAGTCTTTGGGGATCCCAATAACCAAAAAGCAGGGCACAGAAAGCCTGAAGTTGTTTCTGCATCAAGTCTAATAAAAGCTTATCACTGCAAACAGAGAGAGAATAATGATAGTGCCTCATACAGAAGACATATTTTTTAAATTTTACTTTGCAGTAACTTTAGAATTCTGGAAAAGCTGCAAAAATCGTGAAGAGTTTCTACACACCCTTCACAGCTTAGGTGGTTGCATCGTCAAAACCAGAACGCTGATCCTGGGACTAATGCTCTACAAACTCGGCCGGAAGTCCAGCGGTCTCCCGCTGACACTCCTCTTCCCGCCCGGGCTCCAATCCAGGATCCCCTGTTGGATGTACATGTTAGGTGTCCCGTCTTCATCTCCTCCAGTTGTGAGACTTCTGGGAAGCCCAGGCCATGACGTACAGAATGTCGCTCATGTTTTCCTGTGAGTAGATGGAGGTCGTGCATCTCCGGGGAAGGTACCACCGAGGTGATGTGAGCCGTGCGCCGTTCTCTGCACATCGTAACTGGGGGAACAGTGACGGTGACGTGTCTTAGGGACTGGTGAGGGTCCCCACCACAGCTACCATTGTCCCTGTGGAATTCATAAATATCTTGTGGGGAGATACTCCGAGACCGTGCAACATCCTGGTTCTCGTCCCGCCTCCACCTACTGACTGCAGTGTCCCTAGGTGGTTCTCACCTGCAGTAAGTCACCGCGTGTCTGCCCAGTCGTGACCTTCTGTGTCTTATACCTCCTATGAATGAGAACTCTGCTGTGGGGAAGAACTATCCCTCTGCCCCATTTACTGACTTGGACAGGTTTTATGAGGCTGAAACGAAGACAATTAAAACAGTACCTGGTGTCAGCCCTGGCTGGTGTAGCTCAGTGGATTGAGCGCGGGCTGGGAACCAAAGGGTCCCGGTTCGATTCCCAGTCAGGGCACATGACTGGGTTGCGGGCCAGGTCCCCACTGAGGGCCATGTAAGAGGCAACCACACATTGCTGTTTTTCTCCCTCTCTGTCTCCCTCCCTTCCCCTCTGTCTAAAAATAAATAAATAAAAAATCTTTAAAACAGCGCCTGGTGCATCGTGAAACGTGACCCACTTCTGATGTTTTTATCACTGAGACAATAGGAAAGTTTTCTGGTTACTACAGCCATTTTCTGGCTAGGAATGACTACTTTTACAATGTTTAAGGATGCTCCAAGATAGCTCACTGGATTAGTTTGCTCGGCTGCATATCCAAACACCGCAGACTGGGGGCTTAAATGATACAAACTTATTTTCTCAGAGTTCTGGAGGCTGGAGGTCCAAGATCAAGGTGTCTTGGCCTCTCTCCTTGGCCTACTGATGACCACCTTCTCCCGTGTCCTCGTGTGGCCGTCCCTCTGCATGCAGGGACAGCCTCGGTGTCTCTGTGTCAGGATTTACTTTTCTTATATGGAGTCCATCACCTCTTTAAAGGCCCTACCTCCAAACAGTCTCATTCTTTGGTGCTAGAGTTAGAGTTTCGACTCATAAGTTTTGTGGGGGACATGATTCTGCCTCTAAAACTGACCTACTTATGTCAAAGAGCTCCTGTAAGGAAATGGATGTACCTGTGAGGGTGCTGTCAGAACCTGCAGGCGCTGCACGCATAAAAAGCCTTGGTGTGCCCTGGCCAGGTAACTCAGCTGATTAGAGCGTCACCCAGAGACATGCCAAGGTTGCGGGTTCTATCCCTGGTCAGGGCACATACAAAAATCAATCACTGAATGCATAAGTGGAACAACACACCTCTCTCTCAAAAAAACAAAAATAAGACAAAACAAAAAAAAGAAAAATGCCAGCCCACCTGTTACCACTCATTCTCATGGACTGGCACCTGCAATGAGAGTGTCTTGCTTGGCTTTCTGTCTTCCAGGGACTCAGGCAGCTCCTTCTGGCTGCACAGCTATCTGGACAGAAGCCCACGGCACCTCCTTCCCACAGAGAGGGGCCAGGCCAGCCTCACTGGGCCTACCAGCTGTGCAGCCTGGGGCTAGACCCCTCCGAGTCCCGATTCCACGGCTGAAAGCCAAGGATAATGACCTTCACGAGCAGGCCGTGAGCATGAGTGAGTTCATCTTTATAGAGCGTTTGGATAACATCAAATGGGCAACCCCCTATTTGTGTCTTTCTAGAACCAGCACCAGACTAAGCACCTGCTAGGAAGCTAATCCGCTGATAACAATGTCTTCTTGAAGGAGGCAATTTGCAGATTTTAATAAACCTTCACCCCCCAGAAGTGGGAAAGAGCACACACTTCACTCCGTGTGAGTGAGTAAAGAGCAAAATGATGTCTTTCCCACGAAAGGTTTTGCTTATCAGAATCTGCCAGAGGCCAGCTGGGGATTCTGTGACCTTGTCTGTCCTGGAAAAGGGAGAGGCGGTCCTTCCCCCCAGGGCTGCTGATATTTCTTCAGCCTCTGACACCCTCGCTGCCCACAGCTTGCCCTGCCCAGTGTGGGAGGAGGGGAGGGGTGAGCTTGAACTACTTCCTCTGCCAGCTTGCCTAGAGCACTGCCCATCCCCCTGGCTGGCAGGGGCCGGCCTCGCTCAGAAACACTGCTTTCCAGCCTGGTGCTTGGACAATCAAAAGGCAGCAGGCCCTCCCCCAAGCTGGGAGGCCCCTGTGGGAACACCCAGGGTGGCTTGCTGCAGGGACTCTTGGTTCAGCAGGGGGCATGACCTTTCAACTCTGCCTGTGCTTTCTCATAGTGAGAACCCGCACCCTCCGTCCATACCATTTCCTGGGCTCCCTCGCCCTGCTTTTGGGTAATTGCCACCAGCCTTCTAGAACATCTCATCCATCCTGCGTACTCCCAGCACATCCTCCCCTCTTCTCTCCCCCTGTTCAGACCCTGAAGTTGAAACACAATCTTTCCAGCCCCACCTGGAATCCCATGTCATCTCCGGAGGTCCTCGGAGCAGTGGGAGTGACGAGCAGGCAGAGAATGTGCGCGTGTGGCCAGGAGAGAGGACAGGGGACACCCGGCTGGACAGAGCAACGAACACGAACGGGGCCGTGAGCACGCAGCCTGTCTGGGGAGCCACATCTAATCCAGTAAAACTGGCGCCTCGTGGCGGGGGAGAGAGCGAGAAAGCGGGAGAGGGCCCTGGAGCCAGGCCACAAGGAGTCTGGGTCCCTTGTGGAGAGTGCACTGGGCAGGAGGCAGTGGGAGGCGTGGAGGAGGTGCCTCGCACACAGAGGCGGGTGTTACAAAGATTTCTCCTGCGAAGACGCGGAGGGTGTCCCGGAGGAAAGACCTGAGGCAGGAGGCCACCTAAGAGGATGCATGTCGCAGTGAGCAGGGGTGGACGGCGGCGCGAGGAGACAGGCGTGACGTCAGCTTGAGCGGCGCTGCACCCTGCTGCCCTCCGGCCTGCGCCCAATTCTGGACGGATGCCCGCTTCCAGCTGTTTCTGCGGATCCACGGTGAGGCAGGGACCTTGTGTCCGAGAGGGAACCCGAGGCAGCCCCGCCTCCATTGAGGAAGTCTTGCTTTGGGGGAAGAAAGTGTTGTTTGAACTGAGCAGGTGCTTAGCGAGGCAGGGGATATGCGAGGCGGCCAAGTGGCAGACCTGCGCAGACCGCACTGACCGGCCGATCCAGGGGAGAGCGGGCGGTCGTGGGGGTCGGCACAGGTGGGATATGACGCACGTGTATAAGAAAACTTATAACCCGAGGCACAGAGAGATTAGATGTCCCAGCTCGGGCTTTGAAGGCTCGGACGGAGCGGCGGGATCCCAGCCTGCAATGACCACAGCTTTGAGGACAGCTGGACCGAGGTCACTGCCCACCTCCAGGAGCGCTGAGTGAATGAACTGTGTCGAGAAATCACCACCACCTGCATTTCCCTGCCTGTGGAGCGGAGGGACCCACACCTGTCTCCCGGGCTCTGGGCACAGCAGGAGGCCAGTGTTTGGTCAAAGCTCCCGAGATTGGGCACATGGTAGGCAAGAACTGCAAATGTGTTGAATAGCATAAACAGCGGCAGAAAGGCGATGAGAAGTGACTTAGCCAGGATGACGGGCTTCCCAGCTTGCTCGGGATTGAGAGATTCCCCATGCTGAAACCGGGAGAGTCCTGGGCAAACTGGGATGGCGAGTGGGCCCAGGTCACATGGCTACTAACTGGCCGAGCTGGCCCTCGGAGCCAGGGCACCTGGCCCAGCGCTCCAGCAAGTGCACTCGGGAAATGTCGGGCCCCTGAATGGCACCTGGTCTGTCTTCTCCCCACCCCCACCCCCGGGTTCCTCTTGCAAACAGCTTCCTCTTCAGAATAACCAGAAGGCCTGTCTTCTCTCTCCCGGAAATGGCCATCGAGGAAGGAGGGGAAACACTGGTTTGCAGGAGGAAAGGACATTTGCCTTAACTCCTGACAGTAATAATTTCAACAAAGGCATTAATTAAATAGAGTCCGTGATTACCTTAAGAGCTGGAAATCAAAAGTGACTGTGAATGGGCCGCTAACCCAATCAACATACAGCCTCTGCCCCCAGTAATCAAAATTGATGGCACCTATGAATATTCAGGACATGTAAATTTTAAATCCTGGAATCAGATCATAATAGGAGGTTGCGAGAGACATGAACGGGTCAGGACAGCGCTTTAGATTCAAGCCGAGTGTCACTGAACCCTCCTGGAAAGGGGGACAGCTGGGTTCCTCTCAAGGACATCCAGAGGCGGGAGCAGGAGCTTCTCCATTTAACCATCAAAGAAAAGTGAGGGGGGGTGCAGAGGGCCCTCCTAACTCAACATGGAAATCCCTTTCCCTTTATCCAGCAAGTAGGATTCCACCTCTCAGCTGAGGGGGGATGGGAGGAGGAGAGAGAGAGAGAGAGAGGCATTCCTATCCCAAGAGAGCTGGTGTCCCATGCTATTTCTACTAGTGACACTCACATGAAAGAAAATGAGGGGTTTTCCTTTTTTTTTTTCTTCTTATCACATTAGCATAAAAAGGATCAAAATATGGCCCCTCTAGGGCCAACGCTACCTTGGGACTTTGTGCAAATAACAAGGACTCAGCTGCTCTGGGGGGACCCATCAGGACAAGGGGCCCTGTCTCAGGGCTGTCCTGGACCCTCCCCGGGTGGGCGACTTGATCTCCTGTCCAGCAGAGACAGGGCTGAATGTCAGCCCCACTCACGTGCCCCCTGCCTGTGCCTTTTGCACAGCACACAACCTTGTCACCAGCCCCTGTCACACAGGATGGAGCTGTCCTCCAAGACTGCGTCCAGCCTTTTGTGTGTCATATTTCTCTTATTAGCTTATATGACTTTGGAGGATCATTAATTCCCAAGGTTCAACCCCCTAACAGGACACCTTCTGTCTGCATGCAAGCTTTCTCCCCTGTTTACTATCTCTGCATGAACCAAGAAGCTGTTGAATGTCCATAATTCACTCAAAAAGTTCCTAGGAGATGCCTCCAACCAACGTATCCGGCACTGTGCGGGGTGCAGAGGTGGTGCTGGGCCCGTTCTGGGGGCAGGAGTTCTCAAGGTCATTAGAGATCATTAGGAATGGAAGGCCATTCCGAGGACAGAGGGACGCGCTGCACACAGACCAGACAACGGGCCCAAGGCAGCTGCGGGAGCTCGGGGGGGGGGGGGGGGGGGGGGGGGGGGGGGGGGGGGGGGGGGGGGGGGGGGGGGGGGGGGGGGGGGGGGGGCCGGAGGCAGGAAGTCTCTGTGGAGTCGGCAACAGAAGCCTGGATAATTCGGTGCTTTTCCAGGCTGGCTCTCCCGGTGGATCCCAGGACAAGCAGCAGCCCTGCCCTTTCACCTGGCAGAAACACAAAGCAAGTAAGGTTTTCTGCCCTCCCCCTCTCCTTTTTCAACTTCCAGCGCTTTTCCCTGGTGAAGGCCGTTGAACCCCACCTGTCCCCACCCCCATCTCTGCTCTGTACATGCTCTAGACTCTGAACCGCACCCGCGCTCTCTGCCCCCGACCACTGGGAAGGGTGGAGTAGTCTAGCGTTTCCTGTGACCCAAGGAAGAGAGAAAACAAGGGGTTGTCAGTTCTGCACAATTGTTAAGCCACAATGCCTTCCCAAGTCAGGTTAACCCGTCTGAACACTGCACCTAACACCTGACGCTGCTGAGCATGCCCTGTCGGCGAATCCCTTGCACTGCTGAAGGCGCTTCTGGGGGCAGACGGGGAGCTGAGCAAAGGAGTGAAAGGCCGAGGAGAGCAGGGGGAGGGGACAAGGCTCCAAGGGAACTGTTCATGGCTTGGAGCACCGCCGTGGGCAGGACAACCACGCACCTGCCCCAGCCACGGGCTCAGCTCCAAGGTCTTCTTCCAGCCCAACCTGCCAAGCTAAGCTGACTGCAACAGGGATGGGATCTGACCCCAGGGCTGTCACCTTACAGGCTGGCTGGTCACCTGAGATATGGCCTGAGAATGACAACAGTGACGATGGCAATAATAACAGATATGCCACGCTGAGTGGTACCGATGTGCCTTGTACATAGGTTATCTCATTTCGTCCTTCCAACAATGCCATGTTGTAGATACTATCGACTCCCCGGTACGGATGACAAAATGTGTTTCAAGAGGTGCCATAAATCTCCCGAGATCCGATGATTAAGTCAAACCCGGGTCTCTCTGAAGCTAGAACCAAGTTCTTGCTCAACCTTCGGTATTGCCTCTCATTCACGTGTGTACGTATTTGATAAATGCTTCGGTGCACCCTCTGTGACCCACGCACTGTGCGGAGTATGGCGATGCCGTGGAGGTCAAGGCTAAAACGCCCCTGCACCATGGAGCTTGTAAACGAATAGTCAGTGAAAAGAAGCACAGGGTGCATCAGGTGCTGTGAGGAAGACGAATGGAAAGTCATGGTGGAGAAGTCCGGGGGAGACCTATGGACATTCACCTGCATCTGAAGGATGGGACAGAGCCAGTCAGGAGGTGGCCTGAGGAAGTGGTGAGGGAACAAGAAGACCCAGAACTGCCCTATCGGAGAAGAGACAGGAGTCAGTGTGGTTGGGTGTCCACTGAGAGTTTGGCAAGGACCGGATCATGGAGGAAGGCCCTTAAAGGCCATCAAAAAAGCTAGACTTGTCTTCTAGGTGCAGTGGCCAGCCATTGGAGGCTGTTACCCTGCAGCATGATGGCTGATTTACTTTTTACTATTTAAAAAAAAAAGACAGAGCCCTGGCCGGGTAGCTCAGTGGGTTAGCGCATCGTCCTGCTTCACTAAGGTTTGGGTTTGATCCCCAGTCAGGGCACAGACAGGAATCAACTGTTGCAAAATAAAAAGACAACCCACAGAATGGGAATATGTATTTGCCGGCACATCTGATAAGGGGTTAATCTCCAAAATTTATAAAGTACTTTCAAAACTCAACGCCAAAAAAACAAATAACCCAATTAAAAAGTGGACAAAGGACCTGAGTAGACACTTCTCCAAAGAGGACACACAGACGGCCAATAGACATGTGAAAAGATGGTCAACGTCACCAATCATCAGAGAGATGCAAATAAAAACCACAATGAGATATCACCTCACACCTGTCAGAGTGGCCGTCATCAATAAACCAAAAAAACAAGTCCTGGTGAGGATGTGGAGAAAGGGGAACCCTTCTGCGCTGTTGGTGGGAATGCAGACTGGTGCAGCCACTGTGGGAAACAGTACGGAGGTTCCTCAGAAAGTGTCAAATGGATCTCCCTTTTGACCCAGCAATCCCACTTCTGGGAATATAGCTGAAGGAACCCAAACCACGAATTCAAAAGAACACAAGCAGCCCTGTGTTCATTGCAGCGTTATTTACAACCGCCGGGATGTGGAAGCAGCCCAAGTGTCCGTGGATAGATGAGTGGATAAAGCAACCACGGGACATTCCCACAATGGAATTCTAGTCGGCCATTAACAAGAAGAAAATTGTACACTTTGCCGCAGTACGGATGGACCTGGAGAACATTACGCTAAGCGAACTAAGCCAGTCAGAGAAAGACAAATGCTGGATGATCTCACTCCTATGTGGAATCTAATGAGCGAACTGAGCTAACAAGCCAGAGACAGACTCATAGTTGGAGGAACAGATGACAGCTAGCGGGAGGCTGGGGACGTTAGGGGGTGGGGGGACAGCGGAAGAAGGAAACAGGACTCCGGACGTGGACACCAGAGCGGTGATTGCAGGGGGGAGGGGATCTAGGAGGACTGAATGGCAGGCATGCCCCAGGGCAGTCCCGTTCCCTGGTGCTGGACGTCCATCTGTGGGCGGCCCTCTTGCTGCTGTGCACGCCGCCTGAGCGAGAGCATCATTGTTCAAAAGTCCTTACCTTCCGGGGCTGTCGACGGGGCAGAGGGCTAGCAGTGGGGCCACCGGACTCGCGGCCACGCGTGCTGACAGATCGTTCGTGGAAAATCTCCTGTAGGAAGGCCTGTGAGTGCTCATTGGCCTACATTTTTGCCCCAAAAAATGTCAGTTTTGTATGGATGCAATTTTATTTGATATTTAGCGAAGTTACATATATTAAAGTCCATGCATCCTAAGTATACAATTTGACGAGTTTGCATGAATGTTTATACCACATCCCCAACACCTCAGAAAATCTCCCTTCCAGCCAAGCCGTACCCTCCCTAAGCAACTGCAGTCTTCATTTCTGTCACCACACATTAGTTTTGCCCATAAGTAAGCTTCATATAAATAAATTCAGACAAAATATGTGTTTTTGGTGTCTGGCTTCTTTTGCTGAATATCATGTCTTTGAGATTCTTCCATGCTGCCACATGCAGCAGTAAGTAATATGTTGTTTTAGACACCATTTAAATAAAATGTGCAGGTCTTATATGACCAGTTATTATAGATGAGTTTTGACAATCGTGCATGCCCATGTTACCACCATGCAAAACATTTGCATAATTCCAGAAGGTTCCCCCCAGTTCTCTACATTAACTCCAACCCACCCCAGTCCCTCCAGAGGAAACCACGTGACTGATTTCTATTACCATGTATTACTTTTGCATGTTTTAGAGCTTCATACAAACGGAGTCAGAGAGTGCTCATTCTTTACATCAAGTTTTTGTCACTCTACACAATGATTTTTTCATTCAGTTGTGTTGTTTCCAAGTAACAGTGCTATTTTCCTTTTATCACTGATTAGTGTCTCACACACGATGATTCGGTCCACACATCACAATTATTTACCCACATCCCTGTTTCCGTGCATTTGTGGTGATTCTCCCTTTCTAGACTTTCTATATTAGATTGCGGTAAACCTTGTGCAATCTTTTTGCGAATATAGGCTTTTATTTCATTTGGATAAATACCTAGGATTGTTAACTTCTAGACTGTGGAGTACATGGATGTTTCACTTTGTAAGAAACTGGCGACCAGTTTTCCAAAATGATTGTAACGTCTCACGCTCTGACCTCATCC
Organism: Micronycteris hirsuta; assembly: GCA_004026765.1. Classification (NCBI taxonomy): domain Eukaryota; kingdom Metazoa; phylum Chordata; class Mammalia; order Chiroptera; family Phyllostomidae; genus Micronycteris; species Micronycteris hirsuta. Next base: position 94,207 of record PVJI01004399.1, on the reverse strand, counting down.
TCGTCAACACTTGGCATTGTCATATTCTTTTAGCCATCCCGTCAGATGTCAAATAGTATCTCTTTGTGGTTTTCATTTGCATCCACCTGATGACTAGTGATGCTGAATTCCTTAAACACATTTTCACATGCTTACTGGCCATACGTAACATCTTCCTTTGTGAAAGTTACGTTCAAGTCTCTTGCTCTTTTGCTTATTTTTACATTGGGTTGCTTGTCTTTTTTAGTATTGAGCGTGGAGTTTTTTAATAGTCTAGAATGAGTCTTTCCCAGACACACATGTATTATTAATATTCTCCCCCGGTCAGGAGCTTGCTTTTTCACTTTCTTAATTGTGGCTTTTTAGGAACAGATGTTTTTCCTTTGATGTTTAGTGTTTTTGCCCAAAGTCACAAAGACCTGCTTATTTCTATGCTTACTGTGTGCTTCAGGGAGCATTACTCTTTTAGTGTTACGTTTAGGTCTCTGCTTCATCCCAAATTAATACTTGTGTATGGCGTAAGGTAGGGGTCAAGGGTCATTACCCCCTCCAACAGGGTTTGTTTCCCCTTTATGATTGTTGAAAAGACTTTCCCTTCCCCACTAAAATTACCTTGGTGACTTTTTTGGAACTTTAGTTAAACATATGTGTATGGGAATATTCCAGTCTATTCCACTGATCTTTTTGTGTATGTTTACGCTCTGTTTATTACCATAGTTGTGTAATAAGTCTTAAAGTCAGGTATTTTTTGGTCTAGATTGTTTTGGTTATTCAAAATGCATTTCCCTATAAATTTTAAGATCAAAATCTCAATTTCTACCCACGGTTGGGTTTAGAGTGTGACTGGAAATGCAGTGTGTATCTGTTAATCCACCTGCATTTTGAAGAAGTTTGTGTGAAAGTCATGTCATTGGTACCTTACGTATGTGACAGAAGCTCATCACTGAAACCGTCAGGGCCACTTCTCCCTCCACACAACGTCAATGACAAGGCATCTCTCTGACAGCTCTCCCCATTGGGACAATTTTCCCCCATCCACTGCCTTTCAAGGCTAACCCTGACCATAGGTAGGATGCAACTATTAGCTTGCACACACGTCCCGAGGCCATTTGCTGACAATCCCAGCTCAGACCCTTTCGCCCTCCCTCAGCTGATAGCATGAGATATTTTACGTGGCAGTGGGTGTGATCAGTGCAGATCTGGCAAGTGGCACGCCCCGTGGCTATACTCTGCCCTTGATCTCAGGTGATCCACTTTGACAGACCGCTGTCAGGCCTGCCCTCATTCACGATGCGGTAAGTCTCACCATCAACCCACGCTTCGAACCCAATGAAGCACCGGCCGTTTGGCCCAAGTGACAAGGTTTCTGGCACCACAGCTTTCGCTGACTACAGAGCGCTTTCCTGCTCCGGGCCCCAAAAGCTAGTGGTAATCTGAGGTGTGTAAAGTGCCACGCCCAGAACCCAAAGATGCCGATCAGACCCCGTGCTTCCTTCTTTATTGTAGGTCACGCACGATGTGCTTTTCCCATAGAGGGGACAGCCCGGCACGCTCCTGACCCCTCGGTCCATAGAAACACCCCCAGAGCAGAGCGTCGGGTCCCAGATCTTCACTGCGCTTATCCTGCACGTATCTTCTGAGGTCTTCCTGGGCGCTGTCCAATCAGCATGACGTCACTGATGGAACGAATCAGTATCGTTTTCAACCGGGCTTCAAGGTGGTCCAAGCATCTTCAGGCCACATTCCAAGAGAGGGGAGAGAGTCACCATAATCCTGGGTCAAAGCCACAGTTGGATATTATTTGTGTCACATGACTGGAAACTGCTTTGGATCCTCTTCCCGACTGCAATTTAAACAGCACCTTTCCCACACCAAGGACCACATGCCACACATCTGAGGCCGTATTAACCTATTTATCTCATTTACCCAGCAATAAAACCACATCCACAATCAGAGGGGCCACTTGTCTGCGCTGATCGTGTCTCTGCAGACATTCTAGAGAAACATCCAGTTATTGGCAGATGGCTTAACTGAAGATATAATCATGAGTAACAAGTAGCAACCTTGCACGCTAGAGGTATTAAACAGCAGCACAAATTTCCACCAACCCCCGCCTGCCGGAGTGCAGTTTTCTATCTTGACCGAGGAGGGTGGGGCCATCTGAGGTTTTCACGCTTGGCCTTGTCTGCTCTGATATCTCTACACCACAGGCCGATCATTCAGGATGGAGGCTTCTCTGCCTGCCAGTATGTAAATCCTAGTGATGCACTTGGGGATTTGAGAAATGAACCCCCGGTGGGTCTGGGGTCCTAGCGGACCCCCTGTAGCAGGAATTTAGCCAGGACTTTGTTTCCTGGCTCTGACAAAGGGGAAAGGACCCAGAACCTGACACTAAGTCAAGCTGTTAGAAGCTAGTTAGGGCTGCAGAGCTGATAATGGAGATGAAGTAGTAAGTGTAGCAGACGCAAACCCAGGGAAGCAAAATGTCACTGCCATCGGGGAGGAAGGCTGAACTCCTGCACCACGTGGAACGATGCTGAGAGGCTGATGATCATGTGACCATCGCCTAGGCAACGTGCAGGTCACTGGTAACTCCGACCAAAGCTACCACAGCAACTAGTGGAGACGGAGGCCCGATTAGAGTGTGTTGATGGATAGAGTGGAGTTCAGGCCGTGAGCACAAAAATAGGTGGAGGTAGGAGCTGGAGGGAGACGGGGCTCAACAGAGGGTTTCGCATTTTTTTAAGGTGCTTACTTTTTTTTTTTTTAAAGATTTTATTTTTATTTCTTTTTTAGAGAGAGGGGAAGGAGGGAGAAAGAGAGGGAGAGAAACAGCAATGTATGGTTGCCTCTCACATGGCCCTCACGGGGACCTGGCCCGCAACCCAGGCATGTGCCCTGACTGGGAATCGAACCGGGACCGCTTGGTTCCCAGCCCGTGCTCAACCCACTGAGCTACACCAGCCAGGGCATAAGGTGCTTACTTTTTAATTTGATAGCTACCAGATTATGTTTGCGTGATGAGAGAGCGATGCCGAAGAAAGGCTAAGAGAAGAAGGATAAGGGTCAAGGTCCGGTAGGCAATGGGTCCTGGGGAAGAATGGGAAGGAAGAGGCTTTGACAAGGACGGGACACGACCGTGAGAAATGATGGGGAAAGATGTGGGCAGAACGACCAGGTTGGTGGTGGGAGGATAAGCCAGCTCCCACCGATGCTCCGTATTTTGTCATTGAAACAGAACTGCCTCGAGCAGGTAAATATCTGCTGGTACACTGCACCTCTGTTGCCACCACAGCTCCGATGGCCCCTGGTTCTGCTTCTCATCAAGACACAGGAAGAGAGAACAAGGTGTGGCATTTGTCGCTTTGCTCCTCTGCCTTCAGCTCTCAGACTAGTAAACAGAGGTGCGGCTGAAAGTCAGAAGGTGACGAGGTCTCAGAAGTCTCTGGTGATCAGCTGCGCTTCCTCATTGTAATCAGGAAATCCTGGACTGAGCGAGCCAGCCAGAGCCCATCTGGGGATACACAGTAGGGCGAGGGGAAGGAGACAGGGGAGGGGCCCCGGAGGGAGGAAGCAGGGGGCTCACCTCTCTTCCCGGGGGTTCAGAGTGGATCTCCATCGCCTTAGTCCACGTCTTTGCATGTGCTCCTAGAAACGTGTGCACACAAAACCTCGGCCATTATTTTTTTTTCTCTTGGAGGCGTAGGAGGGGTCTCATTGCACTTACAGGTAAGGTCTGTTGATTCCCATATACAGTCAAGGTGGCCAACGTCCTATCTCATGTGGCAAAGAATACAGATCCTAGTGGTAAAACAGAGAAAAGAGAACTACAAACGAAGTTATTGACATGAAAAAAATATCCCTAATATATGGTTTAGCAATAAATCTAGACTTTTTTAGAAACGACATGCAGGTCAGTTGGTAGATGTGTGTGGAAAGATATAGAAATTATTTTTATTGATTGCATTTATATTTTTTAATGGTTGGCATTTATTAAGTCATTATTATGTGCCAGTTATAACATTAGCTCTGGGTAGTAAAGGTGATATTTTTATTTTTAAAGTTTATTTGCAGTTATTCATTTTTCAGTATGCATTATTTGTGTAAAAAAATTTTTTTCAGCTCACGTTGGAGCCATATCAGGTCCCCAGTGAGCCCTGTCCTTCAGATACACATTCTGTGGCTCCTCCTCTCTATCTGCAACCCACAACTGCATCAGGCATAAGGTTTGGGAGCCCCTTCCTTCCTCCTACGGCAATCAGACTCTCCTCTGCTGCTGCGGCCCCTGCCGTGGCGGGGGTCTGCCCCAGGACTGCCCGTCTCTCGTGGGCGCCGTCAACGGCCAACCACCAGTTTCATGGGTTAAGCAGCCTGAGCTAAATCTAATTCCCACCCTCTCCTCAAAGAAGCTCTCTGACTTCTGCAAGGCCTAGGGCTTCCGGGGACTTCAGCGTTGGCAGCCTGGACCTCAAAGTGCGGGAGCGCTGAGGGGACAGGCTCGGCTCCATCCTGGGGCCGCCTGCTCGCCACTTCCCCGGAAGACACAGAAGTGCCTCATGCACGCGCTGACCCACCTCATTTTCCCTCCCGTTGTTGCATCTCTTGGGCTATGGCAAAGAAAACTTCCCCCTTTCTCTTTTCATGGACTCTGGCCACAAGAAGAGAGATGGCAAAAGTGTGCTCTGGGGAACCAACTGTGTTTGCTCACCCTTTGTCTGCCTCCTTGCAATCAGGAAAAGTTACCCTGGCAACCAAATAATGGAGCTGCTGCTGCTTTTTTTCTTTTTTTTTTTAAGATTTTATTTATTTATTTTCAGAGAGAGGAGAAGGGAGAGAGGAAGAGCAATGTATGGTTGCCTCTCACATGGCCCTCATTGGGGACCTGGCCTGCAACCCAGGCATGTGCCCTGACTGGGAATCGAACCGGGACCCTGGTTCCCAGCCCGCGCTCCATCCACTGAGCTACACCAGCTGGGCTGCTTCTTCTTTTTTTAATCCTAGTCTCTGCCGCCTATCACTTTAGTTTTTCCTCTTATCCAATTAGCCCGCCTCCTGCATCCTGACGACCACAGGGTTCTGTCAAGCCTGCTGACGATGACGAGCATGCTGCTGAAATTGCTGGGGGTCTTGGTTCTTACTTCTCCCTCTTGACCTTGAAAATAATCTGACTACTGGAATCCCGTGGTTCCTGTTAAATCTCCCTGTTTCCTTTGGAGTTCACCACTGAAAAGGGGCCTGCTAGAGACACGTCCTTGAAGGAGTCCTTTTAAGAGAGTGGGAGGGGTTGTAATCCCTGCCAGAAAGGCAGAGCCAGAATCCCGGTTCCTGATTCTCCCAGGAGACTCTCTCTGACCACCCTGTTGGCTGAGCTTCCTAATAATGTGCTACTTGGTCCTACTTTCCAGAGAGTATTTTTCTGAACTGATGATGCTTATTTGACACACAGGTAAAGAATACTCTTTTTATAAGTCTAAACTTCTCTTTTTGGAAGCAACTCTTCACTGCTTAGACCCTTTGACTGAGACCTTCATTTGAAATAAAAGGGAAAAAAACGATCAGAAAGTGCACTCAGAGACTACATCGTTTTCCTTCCATTTCCCAGGCCGTCTCTGCCTTGCACCCCCGTTTGATTCCGAGTACTGCTTCCGCTGCGGCTCTCTGGACCTGATTACCAGGCCATTAGCTTGTGCTCACTTCGCCCAGATGCCCATTGCTGGTGAAGGGCAGGGCTGCACCTGGTAAGGGAGGCTGAACGGCAAAGCCAGGCTTTGGCCACAGCTAGAAACACGAGTGGGGATGCCCACTTCCCCCAGTGGGTTGGCGGTGAACACTTCTTTACAAAGATCCCCACAGTCACTCTATTTAATCCCCTGTCCCTCTGGCAGGACGACACGGTAGGGCTCTCGAGGAAAGCAAAGCAGTGTTTGGGGAAGTACCACAAACAGATCCCCCTGCACATCCCACTTCTCTGCTCAGCTCTTGGTAGAATCTTAAGGGTAAGTAGCTTCACAGCATGAAAGTTCTGTTACAGAATTGAACCCGTGGGGCTTGGGGCCCAGACACTCTTACCGAGGACTCCCCCGGGGTCTTTCTGTACTAGGTTCATCTCCCCGCCACCAGGCAGGAACTGTGGCTCTCAGTGCCAGAGTTGGGTGAAAAGGAAAGGAATCATTTATTCAAAAGTTATACAGGTTCAGAGTAATGGCGGAATGTCGCCATTAAAATCCCAAAGTCCCTTTAAAACACCCCCCCACACACACACACACACAGTCCTGCCCTTCCCCCTTTGCCCCACCAGGCCAGTCAGGGGCACAGCATCTCAGGAAAAGAAACAGAGATCTGTAGCTCAGCCAGACTCCCAGTTCCTCCCAGTCGTCCGTGCTGGGCTGGCAGGTCTCCCGCAGTCCCCAGCACCATCAGCTGTGCTGCCGGGATCTCCAGTTCTCAATCCAAAACCACGTGGCACCTCCTCATGGCCCACCGGTGAGAGTCCTTCACCCCTTTTCTTCCCACAGGGTCTCCCATTGTCCCCTGTTCTACACAGCGGCCCACCTTTAGTTTACATCCCAGCCTGGACCCTCCTCTGTAGCCCCATTTCCAACTCCTTCCATAATCGGCTACACCTGCCAGCACTCCCGTATTTTCAGCCTTTCTGGGCTGCCATAGTTAGTCTGGGCAGGCGTGGCAGCGTGGCCCCACAGCGTGGAGCAAACCACCTCCAAGCTCTCACACAGGCACGGTAACCAGGGGGAGCTGCCTCCCAGCTACGTCACAGGTCGAAGCCACGCCCATCTCCCTAGCTTGCCTGTTGTTGATATGCAGAATAACCATTTTTGCATACAGGTATGAAGCTAGCCTGTTGTTGATACACAAAATAACTCTCAATGGCCCTGCTCCGTGTCTCCCATCCCCCAGCCAGACTTGTGGAGGGGCCCTGGCTGCACCCTGTTACAGTTCCTCAAAAAATTAAAAATAGAACTACTACATGACTCAGCAATCCCACATCTGGGTATTTATCTGAAGAAATCCAAAACCCTAATTTGAAAATATATACATGCACCCCTATGTTCATTGCAGCATTACTGACATTAGCCAAGATATAGAAACAACCTAAGTGGACTGTAATTGAAAAATTAGAAAAACATTAAACAGTAAGTAATCTGAGCTGGATAAGCACCCCACTCTGTGTCACCTCGGCATGGACGTTGTGGTAGCTGTACATGCCTAAGGGTCACCTGTACACGCTGTGCTTCCCGGGACCCGTGGGTTAATAACATGGACATAAATAAAACAGATGCACAGGTACAGATGTGCTGAGATTCAATGATATCCTTTTCCGTACCTATCATTTCTTAAAACTGAGTAACTCATGCGCCGGTCGGTAGGGCTCAGATGGTTGGAGTGTTGGCCTATAACAAAAAGGTTGCAGGTTCGATTCCCAGTCAGGGCGTGTACTTGGGTTGCAGTTATCCCTGGTCTGGGTGCATTTGGCAGGCAACCAATCAATATTTCTCTATCACATCGACGTCCCTCCCTCTCATTCCCTCCCTCTCTCCCTTCCCATCTCACTGAAAGGAATGAAAAAAAATGTCCTTCGGTGAGGATAAAAAAATCCCCTAATTCATAAATACCGCACACTGAAATTGGTGTTTGATAACGTCGCATGTCCATCCACAGCTGTGGCATTGCAGCAGACTTCATTTCTTCCAAGTGCCTGAGATATCACCAGCAGGGTCATCTCTTGAAAGGCCACAGCAGTTGCGGTGGGGAAACTCTCATATCTCAAAAATAATAGAAATTAGAGGAGCTAACCTTGGCCTCCTCCTAGGAGGATCTGTTCCGTTGGCTGAAACGGGAAACCATGATCTTTCTTTGTTCAGGAAAGGAGAGGTTTGGGGGCTCCTCCTCCTTCTCCCCAAGGACAAGCCAGCCAGGAAGCCCAAGGGGAGAGAGGCATGTGAGCAGGAGGAAGGAGACCCACCAGGCTTCCGTTTTAGGTTAGACATTCTTTCTGGAAACTCTCCTTTCCGTCCTTTCTCTTCCCTAATCCTTCCAATGAGCCGCCGATGCATGCTGAGTCATCCTTTTGATTTGACACGAAAGTCCACTCTGATTCAAGAACATGCTGAGCAGTAACTCATAGCAAACAGCTATCTGTTCTTTAAGTAGATTTGATCCTTCTCATTCTCCAAGGCACGCACACACACACACACACACACACACACACACACACTCACTTTTATGTCTAGAGTGAATGCTCAATCAATTTATTTCATTGAGCCACTATTATCTTTCAGCAAAACCTCACAGAATCAAAAACAGACCAACAGAACTGTGAACACCCGCCTCTAGATGCAATAACGGCATGCCTGCAGTTGGTGGGCGAGGTGGCCGTCCACGAAGAGAGGGTGAAAGCCGACTTCAAAGGGCCCTCCTCGTGATGCCCAGGATTTTAGAGAGGAGGGCTCCTGTGTATTTTGTTTTCAGTGACTGAATGGGGCAGAGCACGGTGAGCCAGGATGCAGGAAACAAAGAAAGAGAATATGAACAAGACAGGGGAGGAAATAAGAATGAGTGGTAAAAGATGCTAAAAAATGGGACATTAAATATGATTTTAAAAATTAACCATAACCTAAAAAGGGAAAAATGCTTTGGCCCCCAGAAACAAAACAGGAGAACGAAAGAAGAAGCGGTTAGATGAGCCCTGGGAAGAGCCAGATCAAAACAACGAGGAGACCTCTGCTGTGAGCACATCTGAAATCCTCAAGCTGTTCCCTAGCTGGCACCGAAGTCAGAAGAGCAAAATCACAGTCACCAGACCCTCAGTCAGCACTTCTTGAAGAATTGCATCAAACAGGAATCATCTCTATTACAAAGGAGTTCCCTATTCTTCCCTTCAAAGGAGTGGCTTTTCAATCAGTCATCATAACATAATGTTTGACTTCCATTTTTCAGGGTTATGGTAGGATAATTCAATGTATACAAAACTGTCACTCCGAAAGTCTACATTTTTATTCTGAACAGGGTGCCTTAGTGGGATGGGCTTAGAGGTCAAGGAACCTTGGGTTCAACTCCCCGATGACTCGTTCCGTGCCTGGGAACACATATTTTCAACTTCTCTGAGCCTCACTTGCTTCCTGTCCACAATGGGGATTCTAAGGACAAAGCGAGAGGGCCGATATTAAAAGGCCTTTTCCGTCTCTGCTGACAGAGCACGGCTCAGTGGCAGAGAACAGGGACGGCCACCCCATTACGGAATCCAGGCTCACTTACGTAGGAGGACAAATGAGAAAGATCTGGAGAGAGGGCTGGAGAGACGGGGCTGTGAATGTGTCTACACGGACCAAGAGAAAGGGGCGACGTGCGTGTGTGTGTGTGTGTGTGAGTGTGTGCATGATGCCCCTGCTGTGTGTACGCCCCGTGTGGGAGCGAGGAGAAGGGATGACCTGAGAGCGAGAACAGGGTGATGAAGAGGATGAGGAAGGGAGAGGAGAAGTTTGACTTCACAGCATGTGGTCTGCCACACTCCCAATCAATGGACAGTTGGCCAGCTACCCGGAGCGCCCCGCGTCTGCGCGGGGAGGGTGCTGTGAAGCGGGCCAATGAAGGGTTCCTCGTGGTTCTGGAACTGGGGCAAATCTTCAAAGCATGTCTCTCTTTTTGTGTTTCTGAGTAGAAATCTTCCCACTGCTCTGCCTGGGTAATGATTTTTCCAGAAGGAAGCTCTGAGTCTATTGTTTCGAAGGAAGTTCTGAGTTTATTATAGAAGGAACAAGAAAGAGTTATACCCTGTTTCTGTTGTTCAGAACCAGAGGGTGATGTAAGCCCCTTGAAACGGGATTTTCTGGACTCCTTTTAAGTCCTTCATATTTTAACAACCAAGCTCCGCAGCTGCAGATTACAGAAGCCTCGTCTCCCTTCCCTAGCCTTCTGGATGTGGCCCGGGAAGGGAAAGTTTCACCAGAAGGTCAAGGTTTTTGCCAAAGTCAGGGCTGGGGGGGGTCACTCTTGGAGAGACCCCCACAGACTCTGCAATGCAGTGGCCCTGTGTGCAAACGCCCACATAGAAACCTAGGGGCCCAGTCTGTGCAGAGAAAGGCACTTTGAGGGGACCCAGAAATCACAAGGCTCTGCTTATTATCCAAGGTAGGAGAGGGGCCCTGGAGGGGAGGCCAGCCAGGCTGCCAAGGGGGAACCGGAAGGAGGGGCGAGCAGGACGGACTCTGACGGCAAGTGAGACCAGGCACAGGTCCCACAGAAACACCCACCCGGTGAGCAGCAGCAAGCGGAAAGGGACAACTGTCTGTCTGGGCATCAGGGAGCTGTGACTCCGCCCATTAACACAGGATTGCACCAGGGTCAGCCTCCCCTCCCCTCTCCTGTGCTCCACACGAGCTAGGGAGAAATGAGCATCTTCTTTTCTTTAAAGAGAGGGAGAGAAACATCACTGTGTGCTTGCTTCTCTCATGTCTCCCACTGGGGGACCTGGCCCACAACCCAGGCATGCGCCCCGACTGGGAATCAAACCAGTGGCCCTTTGGTTCACAGGCCAGCACTCACACCAGCCGGGGCTAAATTATCCAACATTTTAAACCAGGTGTTTAGTTCATGTTCTGTCTCCCTCTAGCCAGAAGGTAGGGGCTCGGGGAGGAAGCCAAAGAGTATAGACGAAATAAACGTCCCTTTTCCGCACTTCCAAGTGGGAATGCAGGTTAAATCCTGCAATGCCATCACGTCTTGTCCCTTTCATTTCACGCAAAAAGGCAGCCTCGGCACAAAATGTAACTGCTCGCCAGCAGAACTTCCAAAGGAGTGAGTTCGCTGAAAGAACAGAAATGCCCGTGGTATGTGGGGTGGCTTTAGGGGGCAGGGTCCAGTGACTGCGGAGGGAAGGAGAGGACAGGGAACTGGCCGTGGGCAAGGGTTTCGTCCACTATTTTGTCCACTGCTGCATCGGTGGTGCCCGATGCATAGCAGCTGTTCCGCCACTCATGTTCCAGGAGTGAACCCACGAACATTTATGGCGTGCCCTCCTTGTACCGAACGTGGTGAAACAGGCTATTTAATTCTCACAGCAGCGTTTGAAGTCGGTCTCAGGAGTGCAGTTGGAGAGACGAAGACATGGGCGAGATCTCACAGGTTAGAAAACTTCTCCTCCCGAGTGTGTGCTGCGGACAGAATCCAAACACTGACTTTTCAGTGTGCTTTCCCCTACGGAAGGAAATATCTTCCCATCGAAAGCCCAGTGGTATCTCTGACCCCACTTGACATCACAAGAAAGACAGGCCGTTCTCGGCCGTGACCCGATCCCCACTGCGAAAATGTGTCCTCAGCTGCCAGCCACTGCCCCCCGTCCCCCGCCGGGAAGGTGGCACCGATACAGTGGCAGCTGCCATGTGTAAGTTGAAAGGCTCATAGGACAGTTATCTGCACAGAAAGAAACCATAGAGAAGTGCCAAGAGCTGCACGGGGAAGCAAAATGCAGCCCCAGAAAAGGAAAGGAAATGGGGAAATCAAACTGTAATCAGTACTTTCGCCGAAACAGGCAGCTGTAAACGTCAAAAGGACCCCTGAGTTTTGTGCAATCAAAATAAACAACAGAAAACTAGACTGAAATGCACCAAACAAGGCCTTTCTTGGCTATCCAGTGACGTCGCAAACCACACCAGGGCCCGCCGTCTGGTCTAATGACAGTGTGTGCTTCGCCCTCCGGGGACCCGTTGGTCGGACACTGGCATCCACATTAACATTCGTCCCACCCTTGAGCTTTGATCTGCGGCTTCTTCTCAATTCAGCAGACATTCCCAAGGCTGCCGAAACCCAATCACTGTAATTTCAAAAACCTGCATTCCATTTCTCCTGGTTATAAAAATTAGCAGGGCCCAAGAGCCGGAGGGTCTAAAGAAACTCGGGCTGGATCTCAGAGAAATGAAGCTGGAGGCATAAAAATGGAAATATGACCAGCGACACAAATCTTTCACCGTCTGTCAGTCGCTGCTCTTGATAACACGGCTAGGATTTCCAAACCGGACAAGCCAAAGAAATGATTAGAAGCAAGGCTCTTATCCCTGAAACGTGACACTTTGACACGTCCATCTCTCCGATCCCCTCCATTTCAATGAGTCTATGATTCCGAGACTGGGAAGCTTCCGGATGCTTTCCTGGCTGCCCTGTGTAACAGAAACAAAGCCCAGCTTCTCTGGTCACTGACCATGCAGCCTGGGAGAAGTTCTTTAACCTCACTAGTTTGAGCTTCTTCCTCCACAAGGGACAGATAGTGATACAGGGCTCGCCGCTGGCTGTGTGTGGCTGATGGAAAAGTAGGAAGTCATACTTGCTCATACACTTCTTCGAGCTCTTTCTTTCTTTAAGGACTTTTGGAAAGGGAGGAGGCAGGCGGAGCCAGCATTTGGAAAGTGCCTGCCTAGCACGCAGCATGGGTTGAGCCGGGTTGCTCAGCTCATCCCATTACTTCGCAGTGCAAGGCAGCACCTTTCGGAAAGGCTGAGGCACCACTGTCTTTGCACCGTCATCACCGTGCAGTGGAAATCCAGGGGCCAGAGACATCCCGTTCAGATACATGGCAGCCCCCGATGACTGGGCAGCCCCCAAACATGAGCTGGCCTGCTCCTCCTCGTCACCCCCGGGGTCACACCTAGGTCACAGGAAGGAGACGGCCCCACGGTGGGACTTGCTCCCGCGGAGGACTGTCCTGGGAGCAGCTCGGCTCCAAGAGCTCCATTATTCTGATTTCAATCAGGTGACAAAAATAGCAGCTTTCAGGTCACTTACATGCTACATTTGGTTTAAGATTTTTTTTTTTTTTTGGATTGGTTACCAGCATTTAAAAATCAGGAGATTGTACATCATCAACCACACCTTTAGCTCCCTTTGGGCTCCCTCAGGACCCTGGGCTCATAGTCCCAGGTGGCAACAGAGCACTGGAGGATGTGAGGACTTCCCTGCCAAGGGGACATTCACAGTAGTCCCCCCTCTCCCCTCTCCCCGCCAGGACCTGCATCATCCCTTCGCTCAGCATCTCCACGTTGTACGCACCCTCTGCCCATCAGTCTGGGTTATCAGATCAACTTTCACAGCAGCACAGCCTTGGGCTCAAGTAAACCCTTATTTTACTCGACACTGGCCCAAAGCCATTCATGTAACTCTTATTACAGTGTACTGTTATAATCGTTCCATTTTATTCGTAGTAATTATTATTAATCTCTTACTGTGCCTCAGTAGGTAGGGATCGGTACTATCCACGGTTTCGGGCATCCACGGGGGGTCTTGAACCAGATCCACCGCAGGTAAGGGGGCTACTGTACTCTCAAGCGCATCACAGGCCCTACATGGCCTACTTCACTGCCAGGTCCCCTCGTGTGCCATCGTGACTCGGTATATCTGAGTAGACTAGAAACACTTCTCAAGGCCCCTCAACTCCCAGGATGCAACTGCTCGGGATCTAAGTGGCTATTACGTCACCTAGTCACAAGGTAGGACAGGGGGCTGGGTGGAGGGGGGCAAAGGGGGAAAAGCTGGGACAACTGCAACAGCATAAACAATAGAAAAGTAAAAGAAAAATACACCTCGTCATGAGATGACCTACCAAGATGCCTGTTTTAGGGACGGAGGGACCCTGGCCGGCTCAGTGCTGTGACGTACGGGCTGAGGGCCTTCAACCCTCCGACCCGGAATTAGGGCCCAGCCAGAGCTCCGTGTTAGTGGTGCCGGCGCTTCTTCAGCTGTCCTGCCACGCACGACATAAAAACTGTCATTTTATAAGACAGCAGCTGAGTCAGCCAACAGCCCTGTGAAGACACTTCCATGATGTGAAGGAGCACGTCAGCCCCCTCACAGCTGAGTTCAAACGGTGCTCCAGTCCACGGTTTCTCGATCTGAGAAGGCGCTGTCAATCACGGAGACCCTGCACTGCGCAAAGCTGAACAGACAGGCCCTTATTCTCCCAGAGCTCACACTTGGCTCGTTTCAATGGAATCGCCCCTGTCTCTCCGCAGTGCTACTTCCCGGCATGGGATGGTCCTCAGCCTGAACGCCAGTCCTTGAAGCAGGCCCTACTTGCGGGAAAGGACTTTTGTGTTCATTCACCCTGGTAAAAAGCTTACGCTTTGTTATCCTTCGCTGCACTTGGCAGGGCCTCCTCATTCTCCTGCAAGTGAAATGAAAAGCAAGGCTGGCTAACGGCCCCTGGCGAGAGCTGTGAAATCGGAGGGGTGTCCCTCCCGGAGAGGCCTAGAGGGGGCAGCCGCAGCCCCCAGGGATGCCCAGCCAGCACCACAATGTGGAAGCAAGACCCCTGTCTCCATCTGGGCCACTCCTTAAATCCACCCCAGAGGAGCCCTGGCGCTGCCATTTCATCTGCTGCAGGCAGGTTTCACTCTGAACTCAGAGCTCGGGGTACATTTTGCTCTGAATTACAGACAGGTTGGTAGAGGCGTGTACAAAGAATGGGGGTCGTTCAGAGCACAGAGAAATTAGAGCAGCAACTCTCCACCATGGGGCCGCAAGAATGTGTAAACCATGCAGTGCCTGACTATTGAGTCAGGGGCCCTGACCTCTTTCCCTTAGATTGTCAGATTAAAAAATGACAGCAGCCCACACAACAATAGCCGTCTGGTGTGAATGCCCTGCCTTGAACCATAATATGTAGGTCATATCATTGAGTTGCATCTTATTGGTCATGCGTATAATACGGCTGCACCTGATTGGTTAATTCTTGGTACCAGAAATCCTTATATGCAAGTCTAGGCACCTGAATTTTTTAAGTCACTTTGGAACAAAAAGGATAGGTAATTACTATTTTTTTTTGTTCGTCATCAATCAAAATTATACCTATTTTTGTCAGATCGGCAAAAAATCTATTTTTTGATGTGCCGCAGAATTTTAGCCATTAGTTTATGTGTGCCATGAGATGAAAAAGGTTGAAGATCACTGAACGAGAGTAATCCCGATGGCTAAGACGTCATTTGTATGGAATACAAACTGCTCTTTCAGATTGATCTTTCAGATTCAATCAGTCCTTCAGATTGATTTGATGAAAGGAGGAAAGCAGTCCAAGTGCTTTCGATAACAAGAAAATGTTCTGATTCTTTTCCTCCACATGGAAGTGCCCCGCCAGTTATGCGCCGTCCTTGATTTGTAATGAAACGCAAAGTGTGTGGTGAGCCCACCGCCGTAACACAGGCACACAATTCCGTCGGAGTCCGCCTGTGCAGACCTCCGACCCCCACGACAGCCGCGCCGCACTCAGCCCGGTCGCGACCGCAGCTGCTCTGCGCCCCGAGTCCATCCTCACCGGGGATGGAGGCACAGCCCGTGACCGCGGCGGCTCAGACAGTGAAACTCATCTTCCTCATGCTTTTCTGCCTCCGATGTTTATTTAAATCCTCCAAACTTTCCATAGGCTTATTTACAAGGCCAAAATTTTGTGTAAGTAATTCTTTCTGATAAAATCATGGATTGCTTCCAAAAAGCCATCTCTCCAACCAAGGGAAAGGGGGGCGGGGAGAGGGTGAAGCGAGGATAAGCGGTGATGGAAGGAGACTTGACTTGGGGGTGGTGAACACACAGGACAATATGCAGATGAGCTGTTATAGAATTGTACCATAGAATTGAGGTGTTCTAAAAATACATCGGAAACCTATGTCATTTTATAAAGCAATGTCACCCCAATAAATTTAATTTAAAAAAAAACAAATAGGATTTGAACACACACACACACACGCGTGTCTCAGACAATTTGTTGGCGGTCAGTGTCAGGTTCGGTGGAGTGCCTCCTGTGTCTTCTGGCTGAAGAGTAGGGTCCCTTCTGGAAGCAAGAGAAGACCCCATCCACCAGTGCTTCCCGCGGCAGCGATGGGAGGCACAGGACCCCAGCAGGTCACTGGGACGCCATAAGATGGGCCGTTCCTATTTCTACTGTACCCGTTGGTCCTATCAGGAACACTGCCCCACACAAAGGCCGTCAGTTCAAAACACACAATGCATCTTGAAGAAGTGGGCTTCTTGTCATGCCTGAGAAGTGGCCTTTCTCAGTGTCAAAGTTGACATCCCATCATTCCCAAAGGCTTCCAGCCACAACACAAAAACCTCAGAAGCAGAAGTGAATCCGTAGACTAGGGAGCACTTCCCACCCTGGGTGGGCGGTCTCCATGGTCCAGGGGGAGTCCCAGAGGCAGAAAAGCTGAGCAACGAGGCAGGCGCCAGCGGGGAGGCCCTCAGCCCCCACCCCGCCCTGTCCTTGAGGCAGCGGCGGCGGGGCCACGGAGAGCCAAGGGTATGGTGAGGGAGCCAGGGGGCCAGGGGTGTTGTGCTGCTCTGCTTCATCACAGCCATCGGGCGTCATCAATCCTGGTCAGTGATCGAGTACAGCCATACACAACCAGGCACACACAGCATTCAGCGTAAGTGCAAGAGTTTGCGGCGTAAGTTCCCCGAAAAGGAAAGGTCTGCCTTTTCTCTCTTGCTTGCTTTTCTCTTCTCATTGAATAACCGAGGTAACAGCAGGTTCTGTCTCTGGCTTCACCACCTAGTGCTTCAAGTTTTAATTCGAGAGGCTTGACGATAACAGTTGGGGTAAAACAAATGCATTTCATTATTTATGGTGTAGCCACAAACTCCTGGTTTGAGTGTTTTCTTTACACATAATCACTAAATTTTATCAATTCCATCTTTTGCATCATATTTTCCTCCTTAGTCCTATTAGTATGAGGAATTTTATTAATATTACATTACCTTTTTTTGAAAATTTTATTTATTTTTAGAGAAAAGGGAGGGAGGGAGAAAGAGAGGGAGAGAAACGTGGTCCGGTGGGGAGCTGGCCCGCAACCCAGGCATGTGCCCTGACTGGAAATCGAACCGGCGACCTTTCTGTTCACAGGCCAGTGCTCAATCCACTGAACCACATCTGCCAGGGCTCAAATTATCTTTTAATTACAGAAATAAATCTCACTTAGTTGTGATGTATAATAATCCCTTTACTATAACCCTAGATTCTATTTGCTGATGTTTCACATAAGATTTTAGCACTAATATTCACTGTGGGAATTGTTAAAATTTTATTTTACTGTACAGTATTTGTTATGTTTTTATATTGAAAACTTGATGGAAATAATTGCAAATTTTCCATCTTGTACTGCTTTAGAGTCTGCCATTAAAAGTTTGATAGAGTTTCCCTTTGGAAAAAACAAGTCTACTTTAAAACACACAAAAAAACCCTAATTGTGTGTATTTTAAGTTAAAAATACTTTAGGTTTTCGGTGTTGAGAATTTCATTGAACTAATACATGTACCCTAAATGTTTCCTTTAGGGAGAAAGTGGCTCCTCCATCCCTGCTCTGAGAAGACAAAAGACTGAGCAGTTTTTTCTCCAGTGGAAATCGGAAGTGCATTTAGGCACCAAAGATGCCAGCTGACCATTCCCCACCCCCCGCATCGTTCACTGCTGTGAACATTCAGCTATTAGTGCATGCACACTCATCAGATACACACCCAGAGCACGCCACTCAGACTTCAGGAAAACGTGCCATACTGGCAGCTTTCCAAGTCTCCCAGAAACCCAGATGAGTCGAACCAAATGCTCAGCCCCAGAATTCCTCACCTGGGCACAGCCCCTGGCCCGAAGCAGCCCTTGAAGGAAAGGAGAGTGCAGTCAGGAATCTCCTTGAACTTTACCCTGCTAACAAGTTCAGGAACTAAACTAGCGTGCATTGAATTCCTTTAAAAAAAAAAAAAAATGAACAGAGAGCAGAAACCTATTTTACACAAATCAACCTACAGATTTTTAAATTACTTCAACACATTTCCGTGTTTGCTAGTCCATGCCACAATGAAAAATAACAAAGTATAGGGGGCTGGGGGGGCGGGCACTGAATGAGCATGTTTGTAAAAGGGAAACTCATGAAGTGATTAGATAAAATGAGATCATGTATATAAAACTGTTTGTCACACTCTGTTATTAAAGGGGTCTTTCTGCCACTTTAAATTAGGAGGTCTCCTAAATTCCTAATAAAGCTGCAACCCCTAACCATGGTGTTTGCTATGGTATAATAACTCTGCTGAGAAAAATATTGACAAAAAATATTCAGAAAATCACCCTAGCCGGGTCACTAAGTTGGTTAGAGCATCATCCCCATACGCCAAGGTTGCGGGTGGATCCCTGGTCAGGGCGCGTAGGAGAAGCAGCCGATGAATACATAAATAAGTGGAACAACAAATCGATGGATCTCTCTCTCTGCCCCCGTTCTCTTTCTCTCTCTCTCTCTAAAAATCAACACAAAAATATAAAATAAAATATTCAGAAAACTGAGGCGAAGGATTTTATAGATGGAATAACCGAGGAAATTCTTTGGTACCCTAATCCACTTTGCACATGCGAGTGGGAATGTGAAAATCTGTGTTTTTCTTAATGCTTCCCTGACCAGTATCTAGACGAGGAAGAGAAACCAAGAACTATTTCTGCAGGTGGCCGCTTGAACTAGCTGAAGCAGAACAGCATGTGAGCGCTAACCGCTATTTCTGGTGCCACGAAGTAGCTGCAGAAGCTCAGGGACTGAACGATCTCCAAGCATACGATCTTTATTTAATGTCTTTACAAGTGATTTAGCAGAACTCTTCCCCTATTTTAGAACATCACTTTACTGGTGACTTAACTTTGTTTTTGTCTGAAGTGTCTAGACGAGAGAGACTCTGAAATTAGAAAGAAACACGATTTCCTTTGCGCAAAAGAAGGAAACCTTAGCTCCTCCCACCGGCACGCCCTTGTCAATAAACAAAATTCAACCGAGTACGTCTGAAGACCTAACTGGCCTCCTTAGGCGATTCATGAATCGGGCAGCATTCCATATAACCACCGAAAGGGGGCTCCGAGGGGCGGTACACCAGGGAAAGTTTTGAGGCAGAAAGAGGATGGGACAAAGAACTTGAGGGGGTTATTTCAGGCGAGGACACCTCCCTTTAGAAGAAAGCAGGGATAGCTTATCAGACAGATTCCTTTACTGTGTGAATCAGAAAATTCCACCCTGATTGGTTTGAAATTCCACTCCTGGGAGAGGCTGAAATTGCAGTGAAGTTAGGTTTTTGATCTAGGTTTGGGATCCTGGGTTTTTAACATGAGTGAAGCCATGTTGAGCCTGCGGTTTTCTCTTTCACACCTCTGAGGGGTAGATCTGGTGATGGTGAGTGGGCATCTGAGCTGCTGGCCTTCTCGAATGTTCAGCGGGGTCAGCATGCAAGCCTGGGTCGGGGGCGGGGAGAGTCCTTGGGCTGCTCCAGAGTCACCACCCCAGCCCCCTGGCACAGGTCACCCCCAAAACACAGCACCCACGAAAGACCTATTTAGACTTCTCTCTCTGGTCTTCTAGATAATTTGTGATTTTTTTTTTTTTTACCTTGAGATGAGTTTGCTGGTCAAGATACTGATAATTAAGGACATGTGTCCTGTTTCCTCTCGACTTGTGCATTTTTGTGTCCTTTCTCTTTCAGCCAGGTCAAATGAGGCTGATCTGAGTGAAGACATTCAAATTCAGGCTTCACTTACCCAGCTGAACCCAACGGCTCCATGCAGCAGCTTTCACATCTGAGCTCTAGGAAGCAGAGCGCAAAACTGGGGGAGGCAGAAACTGAAAATGCTGTTGAGTGCTTTGGTTTCACACGAGGCCCAGAGCCGCCTGAAAACCCAAATGCTAGCCTTTCCATCAAGGACGTTCCTCCTTTCCAAATCTAAATGTTACTTTCCCTTTATTTCCCTTAAAGTTATTTTGAGGTATTGGTTAAACAAAAGCCAAAGACTAGACGCTTCCCACAGGAATTGCGTTTTTGTGATGAAATGATTTCATGCTGCTGAAGAACGCAGTGTGCGAGACAAGGTGTACCACCGCCACGGGCAAACTCGTGAACAGAGCCTGTTTCTTGCCCTGTCGGTGGGGACAAAACAGGTCCTAGGGAAAGTGACGTCACAGGGTGACCGGATCATAAATTCCTAACTGGTCGAGTCACGGTGGGTAGTCACGTCCCAGGCACGTCAGTGTTTTGAGTAAAAGGTTTTGGGGCATTGGCGATCTTGTTTCCCCGCTACTGTCATCAGTCAACTCGTACTGAAAAGTTACTCAGGCTTGGACGTGCTTACAGCAAAAACAGGCTCCCTGGACCCCAAAGGGAAGGAGTCCCTGAAGCTCCAGAGCTGGTGGAAGGCGTCAGTCCCAGGCGTCTGGGAAGACAAGAACCAGCAAACACACAGCCTAGGGCAAGCGTCCCTGCAGCGGATGGGTGAACGCGGAGTGCACCCATTGGCAGGAGCGGGAGCAGGGAGCAGGATCCCACTAGGGCTTCCCCTAGGGCTGTTCTTTCTGTCCCAGTATCAGCAGAAAGCAGAAAGGTGGAATGATAATGGGATTGGCGCTGGAGGGAAGCAGATAAGCCACTATTCCCCCGCCAGGCACCCTTTCTAGCTGCTCTAATCAGTGGGCGCCAGGACGCCGGCAGCGCCTAAGGCACTTCTGCAGTGACTCCCAGAGCTGCTTGGAGGAAGGAGCCCACTGACCCGGCTGAGCCCAGGCGAACGAGCTGTCCCGTTACAGAAGCGTACACCACCCTCAGGAGCACCTTCCACGTCTCCCGTCTCTGCCCATCACGGTGCCCGTGGCCGTCTAAGGAGGCAGAGCATGCCCCCGCACGCGTGTTATTACCTCGCCTTTCCTACACTGGCTCAGGTGGTGAGAAACGGTTGGGCACCCCACCTCCACCCTCTCCACGTGCCGACGTTACGATGCACCGTGGAGCGTAGAGCGCTAAACGAGACCCTCATCGCAACCCCGAGACTCCCCCCAGACACAGAAATCCTTCCCACGCGTGGAGTCTCATCCTGTAGAAGCAGAGAGCGCGACATAGGGTTCTGGTTCAGGCCTCAGGGGACACTTGAGAGGAGTCCCTTCGTGAGTCACATTGGAATGCGGCCCCCATTCTACCGAGCTCTTGGCAATCTTGTTCAAGAACGTCACAGGGAAAGTCCCAAACAGCCCTCAGGCTCAAAGGTGGAAGTCTGCCACACTGATTTTCTTAATTTCACAGGTCCTAAGAATATTGTTGGATAAGTTTAGACAAATGTATATACCCAAATAAACAACACCCTAAAAAGGGGGGATATGGAACATTGCTAACGATCTAAAAAGCTCCCTCACCTTCCCTCGCAGTTTATCCTCTACCCCAGGCACCTACGCTTCTGCTGGCTATCTCAGTAGATTTGTTTTGTCTGTCCTGGGTCTCACCTGCGTGGACTCCTGCAACACGTTCTCACTGGTGGCTGGCTGGCTTCGTGAGCTCCGCGGCGGCAAGCATCGCTCCTAGTTCCTGTTTGGTCGCCAAACTGGATTCGACAGTGCGGACTTACCACCGGGTGTTTTCCTGCTGTTAACACAGAAGCTGGCTGCTGGTCACAGCAACCCAGACTTGGCTTTCGCTCGTGGATATACACAGAGCTAATTTTGATTTTTCATCCTCGGTCTTCAAAGGGATGAAAAGGAGAGTATGGGAAAAATAGGAATTGCTTGAAAGGCTGAATCCAAGAGGAAAGCGCAGGGCATACAGGATGTATTAGGGGCACTATCTTCATCGGGAACCGAGGTTGCTCTGGGCCCTGGCTCTGCTCAAGGGTTGAGAAAAGACTGAGTTAAACGAGGTCTAACCCTCACTCAGAGTTATGTTCTTCCTGGCTCTCCTAGCTCCTTCAACCACTGGTTCAAGAATCCTTTTTCTCTGTAGACTATGGAAAGTTTTTGTACAATTCAGGTGGATGTTGCTTGCTTAGGTATTCTGCAAGATGACTCTACCCAGTTAGTAAGTTGGCAGTGAAGGCCATGGTGTATGCGGAAGAATATTTTGAGTCCCTTTCTTTGGGCCACGTAAAGCACACATCAAAAAAGCAGGAAGGTAGGGTGGGGAAAGTGATGTAATTTATTATGATTTCTCATCAGAACTTAAGGTGTCCACAGGGAAAGAATAAAAGATCCTGTATAAAGGTTTCTTTTGGTCACTTGTGAGTCCTTCCTCAAAATGTTTACAACTTAGAAAAATATAGACATATCTAGTTGGGTCTAATTAGTTGGGAGACAAATGAGATCAGCTTAGTTCGGTCTCTAAACAGTTAGATGTCCTCAGCAAACACCTTTCCAGCTGAGTGTGAACAAGATTGAAAAAATAGGTGCTCAACATTACACAGAGATCACACAAACTCATTAGTGCCAATACTGTGGATTAATCTGTGAGCCAGTGACTACTTATAAGATTAAATCTTTGTTCTATAGTTAGAATTTCTTCATGTGTCACTTGAGTATTACCCCTCACATCTCAACGGAAAATGCAGTTGCTAATATTTAGATTCACTTACACGTCCAGTCCTCGCTTCCGAGGGTTCCCCAGTGCAGCCCACCACCCTTCTGAAGCAGCTCTTCAGGGCACGGCTCCCGACAGAGCTGCACTTGCCGCTACCCGGCAAACCCCGGGGTCCCAGCAACGTACTGAATGGAGGCATGAGGAGGCAAAGTCACCCCAAAGCACGGCCTAGGTTAGAAGTACTACAAGAGTATTGCGGTCTTGGGCATATCCTTAACCCAGGCCATTTCCAGGGCAGAAATGAACCCCATCTGAAACAAAAGTAAAGCTAAAATCTTTACAAGACTTTTTATATTAGGGGAAAAAGGAGAGACGCCATAAATCACAACCCAAGTGCTGACGTTACTAAAATAGAATCTAGTATGTAATTAGTGTGAATGCAAAATTCCTGTTCCTATGAAAGTATGAATTTCTAATAATAGTGGCTCAAGTTAAAGAAATTTTTCTACTTACCATACTTGAAAACAAGATTTTTAAAAGTGACTTTATTTATTTTTAGAGAGAGGGGAAGAGAGGGAGAGAAACATCGATGTGAGAGAGAAACATCAATCGGTCACATCTCACAAGTGCTCTGATCCGGTACCGAACATGCAACCCAGGCACGTGCCCCGAACGGAAATCAAACCAGCAGCCTTTTGGTTTGCAAAAGGATGCCCAACCCCCTAAGCCCCAGGGCTAGATTTTAAAGATTTTTATTTATTTATTTTTAGAGAGCGGGGAAGGGAGGGAGAAAGAGAAGGAGAGAAACATCATTATATGGTTGCCTCTCACATGGCCCCCACTGGGGACCTGGCCTGCAATCCAGGCATGTGCCCTGACTGGGAATCGAACTGGTGAACCTTTGGTTCACAGCCTGTGCTCAATCCACTGAGCTACACCAGCCAGGGGTACAGAACAAGAAGATTTTTATTTGAAGTTTCTGTAAAGTTATCATCAGACTTGATATAGTTGGGAATAAAGTATTATTTGATGTCTTTTTGTAACTCTGCTAAATATTTATGAACCAATGAAACTTTTTTACAAGAATATGTCAAGCTTTGGCTTGGTGTGGCTCAGTGGGTTGAGCCCAGTCTGTGAACCGTAAGGTTGCTGGTTCGATTCCCAGTCAGGGCACATGCCTGGGTTGTGGGCCAAGTCCCCAGCTGGGGGCATGTGAGAGGCAACCAGGCAATGTATCTCTTGCACATTGATTCTCCCTCCCTCCCCCTCTCTGTAAAAGTAAATAACTAAAATCTTAAAATAAAGAATATGTCAAGTAGTGCGCAGACTGTTTAAAATTCTGTGTGTTTTCATCAAAACTTGATGGATGTTTATTTTAGTATAAACATATAGTTACTGGGGTTTAATTTGTTTGCTTTTTCCATCTTCTATGCTCAGGACATACTGAATTAAAACCAGACACGCTGGGATACAACCAAGATGCCCTTCCTCATAGCCACAGCGCCCTGACCAGAACCAGGGATCTGCCCTGCCCTTGCCTCGGAAAACCGTCTGTGACTGCCCGGCTCTCTTGGAATGAAATGCACAGCCTGCGGTTCCAGGAAAAAAGCACACTCATCGCTGGGTCCTGTGCCCCCAAGTAGGCAAGCGAGGCCGTCCTCCCTGATGCCTAGCCCCGTCCCCACCAAGGCCAGCTGCCCTGCCTCACTTCCCCCAGGTTGAATGAGTGATGCTGTGCTCAGAAAGCCACATCCCGGGGCAGGGCTCCTTTATGGTCCCCAGAACCCCCCGACGGACTTGCCATGAGGCTTGGCTCTGTAACGAGAGCGCTAGGAAGTGAGGGTGCCATGAGCTCACGCCTTCCGCCTCGGCAGACAGATGGGCAGACCTTCCAGTTTGTTCCCAGCCCTTTGTCTTCGGAGCATTTTTGGCATTTCCTTCAGGAAGCCAGGGGTTGTGACCCAGGGCTTCCTTAGTGAGCACACTTCTGTTTCCCACAGTTAACCTTACCCAGAAATGACATCCACCCCATGACGTGAGGTTTATCTCCATGTCCCAACTGTGTCCTGTGCACACTCAACGACGCTTGGAAGCAAACGTTCCGAATAACAATCCCACCAGAGGGCCAGGCACACCAGAATGCTTCCATTCCACCCCCAGTGAAAACGACGATACCGCGAGCAGTAACGAGGGCAAGAATTCTGTTTTGCTGGTACAGTAGTACGCTTGCTCTCGTTTCAGAGTTGGAGAAATTAGTGACTAGAGATGTTAACAGCCGGCAGATACTATGAACTGGAAGTTTTCAGATAGAAGGTGACTTCAGCTCAGCCTGATGCTACAGCTCGCTGCTTCAGGGACACTGTGTAGCCCCAGAGTGTCCAGGGGGTACACTGGGAGAGACCGAGGCAGCATCCTGAAACATTAAGTGATTCGCTAGTATCTCTCGTAGCCACCTCCCCTCTTCTCCAGCATGCGGGCGGTAAGCCAAGAACGTAAGCTTTGGTTGATAGGTTTGAGCTGATCGCTGAGTTTCATCATTTAAAAATTTACATTGGGTTTACCACCACACTGTTCTGTGTTATTTCTTTAAAAGCCCGTGTCTTAGGGCCGAATTACTGGACTAAATTTAGCTCGGTGTGCATGCGATATTCAAGTCAGACATTTACATCTCCCTGCCGTGCGGTATTTAGAGGGAGGCGGTTTCTCATTCTTTGCTGCTCGTCAGGTCCACATATTGAAGTTTCTCTTCCTGAAAGCATGGTTTCTAAACAAACCACATGTTTTTAAATTTTTTTTTAAAGATTTTATTTATTTATTTTCAGAGAGAGGGGAAGGGAGGGAGAAAGAGAGGGAGAGAAACATCAATGTGTGGCTGCTTCTCACGCACCCCCACACCCCAGGGACCTGGCCCGCAACCCAGGCCTGTGCCCTGACTGGGAATTGAACCAGCAGCGACCCTTTGGTTTGCGGGCCGGCACTCCATCCACTGAGCCACACCCGCCAGGGCACATTTTTTTTATACCCTAGTTTGTTAAGGTAAACATTTTTAAACAATAACAGGCATTTGCCCTTAACTTTGATTCTAAAGAGCCATGGAATGAAATAGAAGATCTTAATAATTATTCTTAAAATACTCTTCACAAAGGAATCTTTTAAAAAATCAGTTTATTAATGTTTAAAAGTTGATAAAGCTATGTGCAAAATGATCCACAAAAGTCAGAAACCTATTAAATACTTTTTTTTTAAAGACATTTCTTGGTTTAATTGCACTGAAAACCATTCTAAACAGACAGCAAGGTATTTTTATTCTTTGTACATTTACACTCATGTTCCATGAAGTATTTAATGAACTGAGAAACTTCTGGTGTCCCCTGTCAGTTAAAGTAATGCTTTACCGGCACAAAAAGGGCAATACTTTCTTTAGAAATACACATTCACTGGTGTTAACACAGGTTAGAGAAATCCAATAAGATGCAGAAACAAATACATTCAAAAATCATGAGAAAACACTTGGAACACAACCAAATCCAACCATCCCGTTGCAGGGACCCACACGACCCTCTGAAATAAAAACATCAACAAAAGTGCCGGAGACGGATGTGGCAGGCATCGGACAGACTCGTTAGGAAACCTCTCCCGTGCACAAAGTCCACCCCTCAGTCCCTTTTCTCCTAGGACCGCCCAGGATCCTGGCTGCTACCGTGAAGATACGCTGGGCTTCCCTGGGCAGATTTCAGCCACAATAGCAGGCAAGGTATTGTGACACATTCCATTGTAAAGATGTCCAAAAAAAAAAAAAAAAAAAAAATCAAAGTGACTACAACCAAATTCCAAAAAACAGATCCAGGTTTCGTGGAGACTTTGGCCTCAGCAAATGAAACTGCCAGACATGGTACACCGGCCCCTCTCAGTCTGCCTCCCGCCGCTCCGCCTATCAGCTGCAGACGGTGGAGAAGGTGGAGGACCGGGCGGGCCACACCCCCGGCCCCACTGAGCGCCAGGTGCCAGGTAGGGGAAGGGGAAGGGAGGGTGGGCTCTGGAGCATCGCCAGAGAAGCAGAAGTGCGCACACTCACAAGGCTGGACACTGACGTGAAAGATGACGTCTCCTCTTCAACGCTCCAGACAGACAGACAGACACTCCCACAAGGGGCCCTTGGTCTTTGAGGAGGGCCAAGCGAGCCCTTCGGGAGCTTGACAATGCTAGACCTTTGGCTCAGTGCAAAATCAAGGCTCCGGGGACGGGGAGGAAACAGACTCCGGGCTGGGACCCGCTCTCCGCCCTTCCCCCAGGCATTGTTCACAGGACTAACTGTACCCAGGACCCCACCCGGCACCGCCAGCACCTCGTCTTCCTCCCCCATCCTCCCTCGGCTCCCGCAGCCCCTCCCGCGCAGCACTGAGGCACAGAGACGTTCTCCAAACACTGGGCGGTGGGTGACCGTGCCAGCACACGCCCCCTAGGTCGGCAGCTTCCAGTTTTAGGAAGAAGAGTTGACGTTCCCCGAGGACATGATGGTTTCTGGGTTGTCCCCATCGTCCTTCTGGGGGTGGGACGAGTTGTCTGACTTACTGCGGCTGAATTCCACGCCGGCGATGATGGGGCGCTTGAACTTGCCCGCCGCCTCTCCCCGGGGGCACTTGCAGCAGGACAGGATGCGGATGAAGGCCCGGCGCATCTCCTTGTTGGTCAAGGTGTAGATGATGGGGTTGGTGCCCGAGTTGAGCACCGCCAGCACGAGGAAGTACTCCGCTTTGAAGAGGATGGCGCAGGTGTTCACCTTGCAGCCCACGTCCAGCAGGAGCAGGATGAAGAGCGGCGCCCAGCAGGCGATGAAGACGCTCAGCACGATGATCACCGTCTTGAGCAGCGCCAGCGACTTCTCCGAGCTGCGGCTGGTCTTGGACGCGTTCTTGCGGAAGGTGAGCCGGCGGCTGCGAGTCCTGACCAGGGAGTAGATCCTGCAGTAGAGGATGACGATGGACAGCAGCAGCACGGTGAAGACGGTGGTGCAGAAGAGGATATAGTGCTTGTGGTAGAGCGGCAGCACGGTGGAGCAGCCGGGCAGCGCGTCCACGCAGTTCCAGCCCATGAGCGGCAGGCCGCCCAGCACCAGCGAGATGACCCAGCAGGCGCTGATGAGCAGGAAGGAGCGGCAGCTGTTGCTCTCGTTGTGCAGCTTCATCTTCAGCATGGTGATGTAGCGCTCGATGGCGATGGCCAGCAGGCTGAACACGGAGGCGGACAGCGCCACGAACATGCTCCCCTCCCGCAGGAACCACTGCACGGTCGTGAGCTTGTAGGTGTTGGCCCCGGAGAAGAGCAGGTTGACGGCGTAGGCCACCCCGGCCAGCAGGTCGGACAGGGCCAGGTTGCCGATGAAATAGTACATGGGCCGGTGGAACTTCTTGGTTTTCCAAATGGTCAGCAAGACGAAGATGTTCTCGACGATGATGAAGCTGCAGATGAGAATGAACACCACCGAGGTCACTTTGAGGCCGCTCTCCTCCGCGCCCAGCTTCAGCTTTCCGGTGTAGTTGTAGTGCCGGGCGATGACGTCATAGTTGACGTAGTAGTCGGAGACGGAGCGGCGGAGGGCCTGGAGCGGCGGGGAGCCGGTGGGCCGCATGGTGCGCGCCGCGTCCCCAGGCGCCCGGGTGGCGCTGCTCCGCCGAGAACGCTAGAGGGCAGGGCGAGGCGGAGGGAGAGCCTGCGCCGGCCGCGGGGGCGCTTCAGCGGAGGAGATCCAGGCTTCCCGAGGGTCTGGGCTGCAGAGGTCTCGGAAACCGCAGCCTTAAACAAGTTACAAAGAGAGTCAGGGAAAAAAAGCCACAGCGCACTGGCAGGATCCACCCTAGCCCAGCCACTGCTCCAGTTTCGTGGGTTTGTTTTAAGGAAACTTGGGGGGGAGAGCACAGGGAGAGGGATTATTTTTTTAAAATAATCAAATTCTCATCTCTTGCCAAAAAAATGGTTTTAAAAATAGGAAAAAAAGGAAGAAGGGGAAGAAAGATTAGGAGAACGGCCAACTACAACTCGCTCCCACTGAAAACGCCAGCAAGAGGAAAACTCTCCCTGCGGTCACATCCCCTCAAATGGAAATGGGGAAAATGGAGAAGCGAGCCGCTTCGACCCCACTCCCACCCCCTCACTCACTCTCCTCCCCCCACCCGGCCAGCAGCCCCCGGCTCAGCGGCTCCCGGGCTCCCAGGCTCCTAGGAGGAGACCCAACCGCCCAAATGAGGTGCAGGCGCACGCCCCCACACCCCACACGCCGCTGCTGCCATCCAGCTCAGAGAGACGAGAACCATCTCCTAACTGTCTCACTAGAAGTGAGAGGAGCGCGAAAGTCATTTGACAGCTAAATCGTGTTGCGGCTTTATTAATAACTCGGTAGCAGGTGTGTCGGGGTTCGAGGCGCTGCGTGGTCTGGGCGGCCAGGCCCGCCCTGGCCTAGAGATAAACAGGAAAACTGAGCGCCTCCGCCGAGCAACGGCCCCTCCTTTCTTCTTTTTCTCGTAATCAATTGCAAGAATATCTAAAGCCGCCCACCGAAAACCGTGTGAGAGGTTGCAATAAACTCCCGGAGTTTCGGGTGCTCCCGGACTATATAACGAGTATTTTTAGTTAAAGCGGCTATCGTCGACTCGGAGAAGCTATCCGCCTGATAACAATGCGTGCCTCTGCATTCCTGGTGCCGGAGCGCAAAGCTGCTCTGCAGAAACTCACAGGAGAGCGCCCGGGATCTGTTCTATTGGCCGCCCTCCCCCAACGCGTTGCCTCCTCCGCAGAGATCTAGAAAGTGTGGAGGGAACGCGACGTGGCCTTCTTTCGCAGAAGTCTACGTGTGAGTTGTTTAAGTGGTGCCAGGTACGGGGGGCAGTGGGATCCGAGTGGAGGAACTGAGGCGAGGGAGCTCCCACCCATCCCCGGACAGCAGAAGCTCTCGCGCCCAGGAGCTCCGCGCGCCCCATCTAATTCCACTCCGCTGGCCTGCAAGTGCAAGTCTGAGCCCTCCCCCTCCTCCCCCAATATTCTTTGTCTATAGGATTTCCAGAAATAAGCGCCTTCCCTTCTCCCCCTCTGACCCACCGCAGCTTCCACCGCCTCCTACCGCCAGTCGGTTCTACAACTGGGACTTGACCCTTTTCCAAACTTCATAAATCACAAGTGCCCAAAAGCAAACCGACCGTGCCGGGTTCCTTCGCTGCCCAGAGTTGTATGTTTTCAGTGCCCGGAGATGCGTGTTTGAAAAGTTTTCGTTTTGCTTCATTCCGGTCTAACAGTGCGTTTGGGACCCCGAAGCCCTCTGGCCACACGGCGCCCCCAGCCCCGGCCCCGGCCCGCGCCCCTACCTCGCTCAGGCGGGACGAAGTCGCGTTCTGAGAGCCGTGAGTCCGCACTGCGCGCCCGTCATCTTGCTGCTGCCGGGGCCTGACAGCGGCGCGCTCAGCACTTGTGGAGTCGGGGTCCCCTCCTCCCCAGCCGCCCTCTCCATTGGCCGGCCTACTCGCCGTAGCGGGCGGAGCGCCGGCTGAGGCGGGCGGCTGACTTAGGAAGGGGCGGGGAGAGCTTCTGCCCCAATCTCCCGCGCCCACCTCCCGGATCTCGGCTGAGACGCACGGTCCAGGAAAGGTATAGGGCAGAGCGCCCCTCCCCCCAACAGCCAACAAACAGAAAGAAGAAGAAGAAAAAAAACACACACACACACACAACAGAAGGGGCGGAGCCTGGCGCCCCCTGGATTCTAATTATAAATCGCGCCCACGCCCTGCTGGCCGTGGCTCGGGCGCTGGAGACCACTCTCCCGGGCCTCGGGGAGGAGAGGAGGTGGAGGGCCTTTGGGAACTTTTTTCCCCGGGAAAAGTCCTAGGGTTCAGAGGACCGCCTGGCGTCCCGCAGCGCACCTCCCTGGTCCCGGGCTCCCGCAGCCCTTGGGGGTTCAGGGTCCCGAGATCGCGGCCGGGCGCCCCGGGTTGCGCAGTCAGGGGAAACGGGACCCCAACCGCGCTCTGGGGAAGAGGCTGAGAAGGGGCTGCGGGAGGCGCGGGAGGCCCGGGAGGTGAGGGGCCGGGGAAGGGACGCCCGGGACATGCCCCCACTTCTCACCACCACTCCCACCCCCACCCCGATGCTGCCTCGAAACTTGAGGTCTACGCGGCAGAAGGTGGCTTTCCCGGGGCGCAGGGTGAGATGGACCGGCGTCCGTCAGGCGAGCTGCCGCTGGGGGTTCCCCTCCCACGGCTGGGCGCCAGGCAGGCAGGGTGCCCCAGATTCTGGCCGGTGCTGAGAGGCCTTTCAGGAGGTGGGCAGGCGGCTGCTTGGCCCGCGTGGCCAGCTCAGGAAGTTCCGAAGGGGAAGAGACCCGGGGCCAGGGTTGGGGGCTGGCGCCCTTCTTGGCCTTTCTAGTTGGGAGGCGCTCCCAAATCTCAGTGCACGCACGTCGCCCACTTTTCTGCCGCTTCGATGCTCCTTCTGAGCCTGAGAGTGAGAGGCGCTGGCCTAGGTCAGCTCTAGCTGTGTGACCCGCTCAAGGCACCCCTGCCCTGCCCTGCTGCTGCAACGGCGGTCCCACCCAGGGCCGGGTCAACACGCTGGCTTCCCATCCCTGCAGATGTGAAGGCAAAACTCCGCTGTGCAGTTTCCCTTGACAGACACGCCCTGTACCTGAATGACTCAGAACGAGGCTGCACGAATCAACAACAGACCCCCAGCTTCTGGGATCTCATGAGTTTGCAAAAGAAAAAGCCAAGTGTGAGTTAAGTCACAGCTCTCCGGAAGCCTTCCTCCACGGCCAAGCACTTACCCACAGATTCCACAGCCCCTTGCATGCAACCTAGAAACAAAGCCGGGGTCCTCTAGACTCTTAGATCCACTCTGATGGGGTTTGAGGGCTGGTTTCATTTAAGGTGTCAGCCCAGCACCATGCAACGTGAGGACTTGTCAGACTCCACCCCACCCCCTAGTTGAGTTCTTCAAAGGGAAAGGAGTTCAAGTGCACTGCACGCACACCCAGCCCGTGTCAGGCATGTCTGATTATCTAATTTAACACCCTTGCTCTTGGAAGGGCAGTTCAGTTCCCAATTTAATTGAGGGAAATGTCCCCCCAGACAGTCCCCACCCCAGCTGGTGAGTGGCAGAGCTGGGCTCCAAAACTGGAGCGCTGTGGAAGCCAGGCGTCCAGGGCGCCGGCCTTCGGTCACTAAACGAACAGCGAAGGAACAGAAAGGGAGGCAGGACGGTAGCTTTCAAGTTTAAGGTGTTTGCTCACGTCCTGACAACAGACGTCTCCAACATGCACCCTAAGATATACGAATGAATGCCTTTTAAAACCACGTTAAGAAGTTCCCTGACTAAAAATCTTGTCCATAAAACTTGTGACCAAAGTGTCCTAACGATCGTCCCTTTGTTTTTCGCCACGAAGCGTCATCTTTTGGCTCACATGTTTTATAAGCGTTATTTTTCTTTTTACCACGTTTTTATTATTAAGACTTTTTTTTTTAAGTTTTAGGTTCGCAGCATCATTGAGTGACGGGTACAGAGATCCCCCCACATACTCTCTGTCCCCCGCAGACACCGCCTCCCCATTGTCAACATCACTCACTAGAGACCTGGTGCATTTGTCACAACTGACGAACCTACAGTGTCACACATCAGCGTCACCAGAGCCCGCGGCTCACCTTCGGGTTCACTCTTGATGTGGTGCCTTCTGCGGGTTTGGACAAATGCATGATGACATGGCCCCATCGTTATGGTACCTTTACTCTCGGGAGAGCCGCTAAAGAACTGCATCCTCGAGCTCTCGTGGCACCCAGGTCACCACTGGAGGGGACCAAGTCACACTGAGGTGGCCCCATTCTGAATTCCAGGTTCCAGAGCAGCTCAGCTGTTCCTTATGCAGGCTTGCTGTCCCTCTTTGGGGCTTGCCGGAGGAAGTACCATGCAACATTCGGAACATGTACTAAAACAAAACAAAAAAACGATCATTGGTTGCTTATGGGCAATTTAAATTCAGTGGAGAGAGCTGTAATTTTATGTGTGAACTCTGGCAACCCTACTCGCTTTCTTAAGTGTGCCAGGTTCCAGCTTCCTCTGCTCCCCGCTTCCCCAGGAAAGAGCCCAGCTCCCTTCCTCCGTGTTCACAGAGAAAGAAGCCTCCTGCCTCTCGGAGAAGCCATCACCCCACTTCAGCAAGCTGCCCCCCACACGACTTTCTCAGACGCACATCAGTGACTCCAGTGCTCTCCCGTAGTTTCGGTTCTTGGCCTCTGGTGACTTTCCCTTCAAACTCACATTAATATTTGTGTGTTTCCTCGATCAAAAACTCACTGTCCTCCCCGGGTACGAGGTCCCAATAGAAATCTCTCTTTCTTGTCTTATTCACCAACATTCAAACGGCGTGGTGGGACAGATGGGCTTGGGATCAGCCTTCACGCTGCCTGCTCCTGGCCGCGTGACTCGGAGCAAGCTCTCTGAATCCCTTTGCGCCTCGGTTTCCCCATCTCTCAGTGGCATCTTGGCGTTTCCCTGTGGCAGTCCCGGGGAGGGATACAGAGCTCCGTGTGTAGGCAGAACCCGCCGCAGTAAGGAGAAAGCGCTCCACCCGCCACTGCCTCCGTCTCCGACTCTGTGATAGTCCTGGCTTCATCATCTCCCTTTCCATCGTTCCACTCCCTGCCTTTTCGATTTTCCAATTAAATTATTTTTAATAAAATTAACGCATGCACATGTTTCAAACAAATCAAAGAGTACGAAACTTGCAGGGAAGACCGTCCATCCTCAGGCCTCCCCAGAAGGCTCTGAGTCCCACGGGCTACACCCCTGTTCCTTGATCACCAATTTTAACCAGCACCTACAGATTCTCTGCCACGTTGAAGGAATATTAATTCACGTATCCTTAAAAAGAAACTGCTTGTGTTATAAACTTTCTAAATCTTTGCATGTCTGGTGTTTTCAAACTCCAGTGCTTACATTTGACTCACAGTATTTTTGGCTGGACATAAAGTGGTAGGTTGTGCCTTTCCCTGAGAAATCTGAATGCATTGCTGCCTTGTCGTCTTTCACTCCCGATGCTCCCGATGAAAAGTCGAAAGCTGCTCTGATCCCAGACTTCACGTGTGACGACTTTTTTCTTCTCCAGATTTCTTAAGTCTTCTCTTTCTCCACAGCCTGGCGGGACTATATTCTGAGACGCGCCTTGCTTTTCCAAACTTTCTCCTGCACAGACTCTGTTTGGTGTGGAAATCTTTGGAAATTATGTCTCCAATAAGTTCATCTTCTCTGGTTTTCCATCCTGTCTTTCTGAAACTCCCCCTGTGTGGATTAAGGATCGTCTGAGCTGACTTTTAGATTTCCTCATATTTATTATTACTTTTTTTAATTTTCTATATTTTTAATGTTTTTCTAACTCCTGGGAGATTTCTTCACTTTATCTTTCAACTCGCCACTTAACGTTTTTCTTTCTGTTATTCCACTTTTAATTCTCAATTAAACATTAATTTGTTTTCCAGAATTGCATTGCTATCGTCAGAGGCAAATTAACCTTGAAGCTAGTGTAGCTGAACCTTCAGAGTCTCTTGTGTCCAAGGTCCTGGAAGGGTCCCTGACAAGAGGTCCCCACAGTGATATAAATATTAAAAGTAAGGTATTTCAACCACCGTTGGCTACGTACGATGCCTGTCTCCCGACAGGAAGTCTCCTCTGGGTCACTCCCCCTGTGTGGCAGTGATTTGGCAGTTGCTCTAGGCGTTTTTGGAATCTGGCTGAGGGGAAGTTGACTTTGGGCTACATTTAGATTGAGCTTAAAAGGATACGTCACCCTGGGCAGGTAGCTAGGTGGGTTGGGCATCGTCCCGACGCACCAAGGTCGTGGGTTCAATCCCCAGTCCGGGTTATGAAAAAATAAAATAAAAGTCTATGTGTCACAGCGACTTCATACTATTACAAGCCAACCTACAAGGACCCTTGACCATCAGTATCTTTAGGGTCTTTTTCTTTTTGGGTAGTCATTCATTCAAAAGAAAAAAATCTGCACTCTCCTTCCCAGAAGATCCAGACTTGGCGGTGGCATCCCAGGAGAACAGCGAGGGGACTGGGCTTCCGCCGCACCCTCCCGTGTTGGCCTTGGTGGTCACCCAGTCTTCTGCCCCAGTGGGGGGGAGACGGGGCTGGGCCAGGTCCTGGTGGGGCAGGGTGGGGGGCGGGAAGGAGTCTCACCGCTTCTAGAACAGACTTCGTTTTCATCCTAGCTTTCAACCCCACTGTCAGATGCACCCAGTGCTGGCCTCCGCACCCCCCGCCGTCCCCGCCCACCCAAACCCTGGGGTTCTGTGGAGTGGCTCGCCTGCTTCTGGGTACCCCCACTGCGACCTAGTCTTCAGCTTTCTTGACTCTGCTAAGATCGTTAAGTCGCATGCCTCTGCTTTTTAGTTTCCAAAATGCTGTTGCTGCCACCGCCCGCCTTTTCTCTCTTTGTTTAAGCAAACAAACAAACAAAAATCCCTTCACTATTGTGTGTGTGACTGGTCGGGGTGAGAGGAAGTGAAAGTGTTCATCTCCCCACCTCTGAACTGAGGTCATTTCCATATTTCTCTTACACCCAGGCAGGCTGCTGGGCTGCAACTTGTTCTCTTGACCTTGACCTTTCTCAGGACGCGCTTGACTCCCTGACCAGCTGAGCCGGAGGCCCCTCCGCAGTCCCCTTTAGAGGAAGTTTCTGTAATATTTGACACTGTTGCCTACCCCTAGTCGAAACTCGGCCCTCTGCTCTTTTGTCACACTGCCCCTCCCCCACCTCCACCGCCCAGCGCTGCCTTCTCCCTCAGAGGGCACTTTCTCCACTCCCTTAACTGGTTTCTCTTTTGCATTATCTTAAATATCCTTTTCTATAGTGGAAATAAGGATACAGCTTACATTATGGCCCAGGCGCTGTCCTAAATAAGCATGTGGTATGTAATACATTTATCTCTACAATTCTACAAACGAGGCCCTATTACCCATTTTACAGATGAAGAAACTGAGGCCCAGAAAGCTTAAGTAACTTGGCCTAAGTGCCCGCTTTTCCCACTGTGCGCACCGCCTCTTTAAGTGCCACATCCTCAGTCTTCCCTCCTACCCATTCACCACTTGGTGGTTTTCTCACCCAGTCCAGGGCTTTCTCTGCCACAGACGTGCAGACACTGCACTTCCATCTCAGCTTCGCCTTTCCGCTGCCCTCCAAACTCAGCCCGAAGAGCGACTGCAGACCTCCGTCTGCATGTATCAACCCGCCTCAAGATCAGAACCTCCAAGGCCACCCCGTGGTTTCGCCCTTCTCTTCCCAGACCCACCGGGCCTGTGGCCGGTTGCACACCCGTCCGTGGTATCTGCCCTCCACTCCTCAGACACACTAGACATGAGGCTCCATTCGGGCCACCTCTCCCTCTCATCACCCATGTCAAATTGGCCACCAGCTGTGTCCTCTGAAGGCGCTTCTGAGTGCACGTCCTCACCACCTTCCACTGTCACTGTCACTGCCAAGTTCCTACCCCGCACTGCGAACAGCTTCCTTAGGATGGCCTGGGCTCCGATCATCCACACTGCCGTCTACAGGTGGGCTCCACGGGAGGGAGGGGCTGCCCCCCTCTAGGAAAGGGTGGTGGGACCAGGTGAGAGCCATCGCATGTACCTGTTCAAGGAGCAAGAACCACCTGCCACGAGAAACTCGGGTAAAGCGATCCTGAGACCACAGAGAGAAAAGCGGAGGTGTGTGTATTCACTCAGCAGTGGTTTACTGAGCACCTGCTCTGGACCAGGCCGAAGGGGCCTTCACACCCCGGCAGGGAAGACCAACAGCGAAGAAACAAATGAAGAGCACGGAAGGACGTATCAGCCGGCGGTGAGTCCCACGCTGAGCCCCGCTAACACAGGACAACCTGACCTCGCGTTATTCCTCAGGGTGGCCAGGCTCAGCTTCTCTGAGCGAGTGGCCTCAGATGCTGGCACACTCCAGTGGGCTCGGGGCCCCTGCCGCAGCGTCTGGACAGGCAGAGAAGGGCCCTGCTCTAAGCGAGGAGAGCGAGAGCCCTGGGCCCCACCCAGGGGCCCCACCCAGGGGCCTGAGGCGAGGCTCCACCCTTCCCCGGGCCTCTGCAGCCTTTCCCATCCCCAACGCTCAGCCACTGGCCCTCCAGGTCCTGCTTCCTGACAAAAATCATCTGTCACTGTGACTTCTTTCCCCCTTCCAACTCAGGACTAGTAAACAAATGCTTCCAAGTGCCTACGGGGTCTGAACACATTTACTCCACGTCCTTATCCCCCCCCACCCCACCCCCTATCCATTCTGATTCTCATATATTGCATTGCTTGTAATTTTCAAAAATCTCCTTTTTGTAGCAGGAGGGGAGCGGATGGTTAGCAGCACGGGAACAAACAGAGCGTCTTGGGAGTATTCCCACAATCTGCCACAATTCCCAACCCCTAGAGCTTCGTCTCTATGGCTAAATTTAAACCGCTGAAAACGGAGGAATTCTGGAAGGTTACGTGGTAACTGTGCTCCTGGCTGTCTCGCTTATTTGAAATAAGTGTCTGTTTTGAGTAACACAAAGAACAACCATTGAAGTTTGTTATTTAACTACGCTCAAAAATAACCGTGTGCCCAGGCAGGCCTTCCCACGTGCTGTTTCCTCTGTCTAGAAGGTTCTTCCCCTCAGACAGCTCATACCCTCCCTCCACTCAGGTCTCCCTCAGATCAAATGTCAGCAGCTCAGAGAGGCCAGTTGGTCCCCTATCTGAAGACACACACATCCTCTCTACCCTCCAACCTCCTTAAACCTGCTTAACTTCTTTATAGCCCTTAAATTACCAGCAGCACACGCTCTGTTTGTGATCTGTCTGTCTGCTCCCGCCAGGGTGCAAACTGGGCAAGTGAATTGTTGTGTCGGTGGCCGGGAGGGGTCCCTGGGACAGGGGTCACTCAAACACCTGCTGAGCTGGTGAGGGAAAGTCACAAAGAGTCAGTGCTGTTTCTTGCTCCTTAAACATCAAAGGACTTTGATCCAACCTTTGGCGTCTCCAGGCCACCCTGGAAGAAGAAGAGTTGTCTTGGGCCACACATTAAATACTTTGCGACAACTAATCTCTCTTACACACACACATGCACGCACACACACACACACACACAGAATCTCATGATGTTTTAGGTAAATTTATGATTTAGTGTTGGGCCGCATTCATAACCATCCTGGGCTGCAGGTTGGACACCCCTGGTTAAAGATTTTCAAGAACCGTCTATGGCTGCTCTCAAACACCCTGAAAGGAAGAGATAGTGGCTGAATTACCACTAAAGTATGAAGTTCAGTCAATTTGGGGAAAGAAATCGGTCAAACTGGTTATCCACCACTGCGTACAAAAAAAAAATCGCTGGCTGCTTGGTGAGAGGCTGCACTACTGACTCGCCTTCAGGTAAAACCACATTGCACCCCCAGCCGAATCTCCAAGCCGGCTGTCTTCCCTGCCTTTCCCATTTCCCCTCACGCCTTCCCTGCCTGCACTGTACTGTCTGAGGACGTCAAGGAGGATTTAGTTGTGTGTTAATCCAGCACACAGACACATGTGCTAACACTAACGCTGCTCAGGATATGAAGTCCCTGGTGTTCACAGGCTCACGGTCTCATAGGGACGACCGAGAGAGAAGCCCGTCCGCACCACCCGGCCCCCACCTGTGGCTGTGTGTGCCTAGTGAGTTTGTGTTCTTGCGGCCCCAGGTTCTGAGACGGCTCCTTCCGGCGCCAGCTACTAGAAGGAGGGCTGGGCCCTGAGCCCCCGCTGTCTGAAACAGGGCCTTGAAGTCCTTTGCAGCCAGCGCAGGGATGGAAACAGAGCTGGGGGAACTCATTTCAAAACTGCTAGCAGTTTTCTGGGGAATTTGATGCTTGATACACATTTGAGTCAGAGTCTCTTTTATTCTTGAAAAACCATCAAACTAGGCCCCTTCGGTTATGCAAATGAAAAGTTAAAACCTAGGAAAGACCACTTTTGAGAAGCTGGCATTTGTGAAACTCCTAGAACCACAAAGTGAAAACAAATTAGTGAAAGTAGCCTGGGTAATCTCTGAATGTCCCAGACATCTCAGCCCCAAACGAGCCACAAGAGTTCCTCTTCCGCAAAGCTGCGTGCTACCCTTCACGTCCTCCCTCCTTGCAGGGCTCCCCGAGCAGTATCGGGAGTCACCAGGGTCACCTTGATGGTCCCTTGCCTTTACCAGCAGATCCAACTCCTTGGCAGGCTCCGCCAATTCCACCGCCTAAACCCAAGCTGTCAAGGTCTCCCTTTTCCCACGGTGGCCCTGGGTCGGAGCGGTGGTCACCTCTCACGGAAGGACTGTTTCTTCAATGTCCATGCTGCTCCTCCCGAGTCCGTTCTCCACTCAAGAACCGGCAGGAGCTAGGTTATTTTTTTCCCTCTTGGATAATTCCATTTCTTTAATGAATAAACTTTATTTTTTAGAGCAGCTTCAAGTTCAGAGCAATGTCGAGTGGACGGTATGAGGAGCTCCCGTGTGTCCCCTGGCCCTGCACAAGCCCTCCCTGTCAACACCCCCCGCCAAGGGGTACATCCGTGACGACCGATGAAGCCGCTCCGACATCAATGCCACCCGAACTCCAGAGTTTACACCGAGGCTCCCTCTCAGTGGTGTGCGTTCTACGGTTTTGATCAATGTATCATGACGCGTGCCTGCCATTACAGAATGATCTAGAACTAGATATCCTCTGGGCCCTGCCTGTTCGTCCCCTCCTCCCCACTCGCTCCTGACACCCACTCATCTTTTCGTGGTCTCTGTCCTCCCATTTTCTCCAGAATGTCCAATCGTTGGAATCAATCGGTGTTCAGTTTTTTCAGATTGGCCTCGATCACTTAATAATACGCATTGTAGTTTTTCCATGTCTTTTAATGACTCGGCGGCTCATTTAACTTTTAGCGTTGAATAATATTCCATTGTCTGCGTGCTCCACGGTATGTTCACCCATTCACCACTAAAGGATGTCTCGGTTCCTTCCGAGTTTGGACAATATGAATAAAGCTGCTGTAAACATCTGTGGGCACATGCTTCGTGCAGGTCAAACAATTCGTATGGGTTGACACCAAGAAGGCCCATCCGTGGCTCACATGGGAAGGGTGTTTGTAAGAGACTGCCAGACGGTCTTCCAAAGCATCGATTTACACCCTCACCCGCGCTTGGTGCTGCCGGTGTTTTGGGTGTTGGCTCTGCGAGTAGGTGTGCAGGGTGCCTCCTTGTTTTACTTTATAATGTCCTAACGAGAGAGGGTGTTGACTATCTTTTCATAGGCTGACTTGCCATCGGTATGTCTTCCTTGGTGAGGTCTTTGTTCAGGTCTTTGGACCTTTCTGGATCGAGGTGTTCATTTTCTTCCTATTGAGTTTTTAGAGTCCGTTGTATGGTTTGGATAACAGTCCTTCATCGGACACGTCTTTTGCGTACACCTTGTTCTAGTCTGTGGCTCGTCTTCTCGTTTTCTTGACTGTGTCCTGAAGTTTTTCATTTTAATGAAGTCCAGTGTATCCACGTTTGCTCGCACAGATCGTGCCTTTGGTCTTGTGTCTAAAACGTCACCATCCTACCCAAGGTCACCTAGATTCTCTGCGTGTTACCCTCTAGGACTTTATAGCTTTGTGTTTGACGTTTAGGTCCACGATCCATGGTAAGTTCATCGTGGTCAAGGGAAGCAAGGTCCGCATGTAGTTTCGTTCTGCAGCTGGATGGCCAGTTGCTCCAGCACCATTTGTCAGAGAGACCGTCTTGCTCCCTATTGTGCTCCCTTTGCCTTTTTTGCCAAAGATGAATTGGGCCTATTTCTGGGCTCTCCCTCCTGCTCCAGTGATCTATTTGTCTCTTCTTTTGCCCACACCACACTGCGTTGATTACTGCCGCGTTATAGTAAGTCTTATTTTTTTTTAATTAATTTATTTTTTTTAAGATTTTTATTTTTATTTACTTTTAGAGAGAGAGGGGAAGGGAGGGAGAAAGAGAGGGAGAGAAACAGCAATGTATGGTTGCCTCTCACATGGCCCTCACAGGGACCTGGCCCGCAACCCAGGCATGTGCCCTGACTGGGAATTGAACCGGGACCGCTTGGTTCCCAGCCCGCGCTCAATCCACTGAGCTACACCAGCCAGGGCTTCGTTATAGTAAGTCTTAAAGTCCGGTCGTGTCAACCTTCAACAGAAGTTTTTTAAAAACATAGCTTGTGTTTTAAAAACGTGTACTATACAGATGATAATAGAATTGTATGCTTTAAGTGTATTTAATTTCATTCACCAATGTCACCCCAATAAATTCCATTAAAAAATAAATCTTGAAAAAAAAAATCCTTCAAAGGCTTCTTCTTGTTATTACAATGAAGCCCAAAACATTTAAGAAGGCCTCCAAGACCCACCGCAAACCCCTCCACTTCTGTCTTCTCCTGTTCCTCCTCACTTTTTATTCTCATCGAAGGAAGTTCCCTTGCTTCTCAGAATGTTCCACGCCCTCGTACCCCTCAAGGCCTTCATGGGGGCTGTTTTCGTGGCCAGAGATATTCTTGACACCTGTGCCCCATCCCGACCCCCTCCCACACCAGGCTCGCGCCTTCATTGATAGCCTTAGTACCAGTTTCAACAGCAGCCCTCCCCGAGCCTTCCCCGAGCCCGCTGACTGGCTCTGGTGCCCACAGCCTGTGCTTGCCTTTCACATGTGTGTTCTCTTCTCTCTTTTTAGCACATATTAAATCACAACTGGTTCTGTGTGTCGTTGTTTTGCAGGATGGGTATCCTACTAGGTCTTATGCTCCGTAAGGCCAGGGACCTAATGTGGTCCCCCGGGCACAAAGCCTGCCCCGGCAAGGCGTCCGTAAGTACTAGCTGAGCAAATGAGTGATTGCAGCCTCTCGCCCATGACATCATCATTACATACATGGGGACAGTGCAAGTGTGTGCCCCGAGTGAGCAATACTAGGAGACGCTTACAAGAACAGAGCTGATGTAGAAACAATCATTTTTACCTATTTGCCTAGTAATTAGTCTTTTCAATACTAGGAGACGCTTACAAGAACAGAGCTGATGTAGAAACAATCATTTTTACCTATTTGCCTAGTAATTAGGTAACGTAAAACGACACTTTATTTGGGCTTTCGTGCTTGCAAAATGACTACAGCAATAATAAAAAGTCAAATAACATACCTTTTTTCCCCTCTGAAAGAGGTATTCTGCAAAGAAGAAAATCATTCCCGGTTATAACGCTGTCATTTGACCCCTTGGGCCTGCTGAACAGCGCGAATGGCCCAGCGGCCGGCCCTTTGCGAGCCACACACAGAGCAGGTAGCCCTGCTGTGCACAGAGACCAAGAAGAACCGGGCCGGTGAGGGTTCCCTGGTTCTAGCCGTACTCACCCTGCCAAACCTTTTATGTTTTCCTTAGACAAACGAATGTACAATCCCCACCAGGTTAACTGATCTTGGAATGTGGGCACCGCTGACTTATTTTTAATAAGGATTAAACTTAAGTTGGTATTACATGAAAATGCAGTTTCGGAGGCAACTTTTACAGTTTAATTAAAGACCATAAATGACTTTCTGGACTATGAGCTTGAGAAGGTAGGGGTTCAGCCAGCACCCACTCTTGGACGAGTCCTTGGAACAGGAGGTAGGAAGA
Source organism: Micronycteris hirsuta (assembly GCA_004026765.1). Taxonomy (NCBI): domain Eukaryota; kingdom Metazoa; phylum Chordata; class Mammalia; order Chiroptera; family Phyllostomidae; genus Micronycteris; species Micronycteris hirsuta. The sequence goes on along the minus strand of PVJI01004399.1, from coordinate 52,198 downwards.
GGATCGGGTAAGGCTCCATCTTGGGGGAGCTCTGCAAATCGCTAAGCATGTGGTCCTATAACATATATTCTTTTCCAAAGCTCTCTTAGCCAAACTTGTAGACACAGAGAGGAGACGGTGGTTATCAGGGGCTGGAGGTGGGGGGTGGGAGGGGCTTAGGGGGGGGACATTGTTTAAGGGTACCAACCGGCAACATGGAGCTCAATAAGTCCTGGAGATCTGTGGCTCAGTGCGTACAGACGGCAATGCTGTATCACAAACTTCAAAGCTGCTAAGAGACTACACCTTAAACGAAATGTTCTCACCACAAAAAAGAAGTGACTGTGTGATGTAAGAGGAGCATTAGCCAACAGCACAGCGCGAATCATATCGCAACACGTAGACGTACCAAACTGCCATGTACATACCTTGAACTCATAAAACATTATACATCAAGTGTCTCTTAATGTTTTCAAAAAAGCTCTTTTGATAAGGAGATATCATGCAAAGCTGCAGCTTTGCAGCACTGTAAATGCCTTCTAACTATGTTTCTATAACTGGGGTACAGAGAGGGATTAAATTTTTACTAAAATATTTTATTTATGCATTCATCCAGTCACTAAATATTTCTTTAAACCCAGAATGGACCAGGGTCCAGTTCTAGGTACTGGAGTAAAGCAGAAAAATATTCCTGCCCTTGTGGGGATTATAGCCTTGTAGGAGAAATATCCAATTAACCATCAGTATCATAATAAGTAAATTATGTAGTGTTAACCTACGCAAAACACTTATTGAGCACATACTAGAAACCCAGCAGCAAACAAAACAGGCAAAGTTCTCTATTCCCGTGTACTGTACTTTCTAGCAAGGGGAGGTAGGTAACAAATATAATAAATAAGTAAATTATACAGTATGTTAGAAATAGTTAAACCTGGATGTAACAGACTTCTGGCCAAGATGGAGGCATAGGTAGACACACTGTGCCTCCTTGCACAACCAAAAGAAGGACAACAACAAATTTAAAAACAAAACAAGCAAAACTGACAGAAAACTGAACTGTATGGAAGTCTGACAACCAAGGAGTTAAAGAAGAAACATTTGTCCAGACCGGTAGGAGGAGCGGAGCCGGGAAGCCGGGCAGAGAGGACACGTAGCAAGGCAGCAGCTGGAGGACTGGGTGGACCCACCTTCACATGTGGACAAACCGGGAGGAACAACTGGAGAACGAGACAGACCCACAACCCAGGATCCCAGTGCAGGGAAATAAAGCCTCAAAGCCACTGACTGAAAACACCTGTGGGGGTTGAGGCAGCAGGAGAAACTTCCAGCCTCACAGGAGAGTCCATTGGAGAGACCCACAGGGTCCTAAAACATACACAAACCCACTCGCCCAGGAATCAGCACCAGAAGGGCCCAATTCACTTGTGGGTAGCGAGGGAAGTGACTGAAAGCTGGCCGAGAGCTGGCATTGTTTCCTCTCAGACCCTCCCCCACAGAGAGCATCACAACGCAGCCACATGGGTTGCCCTATCCTGATGAACACCTAAGGCTCTGCCCATTACTGCATAACAGGTGTACCAAAACAAAAAAATGGCCCAAATAAAAGAACAGATCAAAGCTCCAGAAAAAAATACAACTAAGAGATGAAGAGAGAGCCAACGTATCAGATGCACAGATCAAAACACTGGTAATCAGGATGCTCACAGAATTGGTTGAGTATGGTCACAAAACAGAGGAAAAAGTGAAAGAGGGAAGCTATGCTATATGAAATAAAGGAAAATGTGCAGGGAACCAACAGTGATGGGAAGGAAACCAGGACTCAAATCAACCGTGTGGACCAGAAAGAAGAAAGAAACATTCAACCAGAACAGAATGAAGAAACAAGAATTAAAAAACATAAGGAGAGGCTTAGGAGCCTCCAGGACATCTTTAAACGTTCCAACATTCAAATCATAGGGGTACCAGAAAGAGAAGAGGAAGAGCAAGAAGTTAAAAACTTATTTGAACAAATAATGAAGGAGAACTTCCCCAATCTGGCCAAGGAATAGACTTCCAGGAAGTCCAGGAAGCTCAGAGAGTCCCAAAGAAGTTGGACCCAAGGAGGAACATACCAAGGCACATCATAACTACATTACCAAGATTAAAGATGAGGAGAGAATCTTAAAAGCAGCAAGAGAAATGGAGGCAGTTACCTACAAAGGAGTTCCCATTAGACTGTCAGCTGATTTCTCAAAAGAAACCCTGCAAGAAAAAAGGGGCTGGAAAGAAGTATTTGAAGTCATGAAAGGCAAGGATCTACATACAAGATTACTCTATCCAGCAAAGCTATCATTTAGAATGGAAGGGCAGACAGAGTGTTTCCCAGATAAGGTCAAGTTCAAGGAGTTTATTATCACCAAGCCCTTATTATATGAAATGTTAAAGGGACTTATCTAAGAAAAAGATTTAAAAAATGAACAGTAAAATAATAACTCACAGTTATTAACAACCGAACCTAAAAAAAAAACCAAAAACAAACTAAGCAAACAACTAGAACAGGAACAGAATCACAGAAATGGAGATCACATGGAGGGTTATTAGCAGGGGAGTGGGAGGGGGAGTGGGAGGGGGAGAGAGGGGGAAAAGGTACAGGGAATAAGTAGCATAAATGGTAGGTAGAAAATAGACAGGGGGAGGTTAAGAATAGTATAGGAAATGTAGAAGCCAAAGAACTTATATGTAAGACTCATGGACATGAACTAAATGGGGGGAATGCAGGTGGGAGGGGGTGTGCAGGGCAGAGGGGAAAAGGGGGGGGGGAATGGGACAACTGTAATAGCATAATCAATAAAATATATTTTTTTAAAAAATCTTTTTAAATAAATAGTTAAACCTAATACATCTAATCTAAAAATAGAGGAAATGGTTGAAATATATATATTTTTCCTTTCAAAATTTTCTAAGGTCTGCATACTCAGAGCAAAAACTTCTCACTTGTGAAAAAAGTTTTCTGCCCCCAAAAGTGTCCAGTCACAAACTTTCGTTTAGGAATAGGTATATTCATTCCGTCATTGATCCATTTATTGCCAAAAGAGGAATCAAGTGCCAACTTTTTGCAAAAGATGACAGCGAACAACTCCGACACAAGCCCTGCCCTCAGGGGCGAATATTTTATATTCGTCCAAGGATTTCACGGGTAAGAGGGGATCAGAAAAAGCGTGAGTCTGCGTGAGACACTCGCTCTCAAGGTAACAACGACTCTTTGAAGACTCTGTTTGTGGGTTGCTTTTTTTATTTTTATTTTTTTTGGTCCACCCAAAGGATCCTGAAATCCAAACCATTGCTTCTAACAGGAGGGATAAAGAAAAGGCAACAGGCTTTGCTGCTGCCAATGTTTGGTTTCCACGGTGACAAGGGCCACGCTGTCCTTGCCCACGATGAGTTTCCCTGTCCCACAGAGGAAGGTGTCAGGAAAGCAGTCCCCCACTGCAACCCCTCTGGGCTGCTGGGGGTTGGGACAGTGGTTCCTGCAAGAATTTTCCAGAACTCCCCTGCGGCCTCCTTTCAGCCCCAGGTTCACGTTCATCCTCTTTATGTCCCAATGTCCAAACCACAAAAATTATTTTAAAGAAGCGACGAGGGACTCAAGTGCTGGAAAATTTTTAGTTTCAGGTAACAGCTAATAAGCTTAGTAATCGATGCGTGTAAAAGCTGTTGTTCCAGGACCTGAGGTATGACCCGCCCTGACTCTGGGAGACCCTCAGCGGTTCCACCTGGTGCCTCAGGAGGGCTGCAAGCCTTCGCGATGGTATCGGAGCCGTCCTGCTCCAGGGTGAGACGCCCACCGCCCAGGACACAGATGAAAGACCGCCGCCCAGGACACAGATGAAAGACCACCGCCCAGGACACAGATGAAAGACAACCGCCCAGGACACAGATAAAGACCAGGGGCCCAGGACACAGATAAAGACCAGGGGCCCAGGACACAGATAAAGACCAGGGGCCCAGGGACCCAGATGGAAGAATGCGGTAGCTTTTTATCTGATCGACCTTTCAGCTGAATTCCAAACCCCTTACCTACGCTTTTCTTCTCCTTATAAAAACGGTCGGTTTAAAATGGAATTTAAGACGGTCTGTTAGGGTACAAACCCGCCATATTCTCAGATCATCAGCCTTCTGAATAAGGCGCCCATAAAGATTCAAGCCCTGTCATTGCTTCTTGGGTCTGGCAGGTGAGAGGGAGCAGGAACGCCGGCTTTTCCAGGTTCAGAAGGAAGTGCACCATACCCAATACCTGAATATGTTGTAAAAGGCTCCCAAGACTTCTGTGGTGCGATCTGCCCTTTGGGCTGACCTCACTTCTCCTCCCTCCCGCCCGGCTGTCACCCCCCTTTTCCTCTGGCAAACCACCCCCCTGCATCCCACACACCAGGACTGACCATCCTGGGGCCCAGCTGCCTGCGCCAAGCCGGGAGCCTGGGCCCTCAGCCGGGCCAGGCCGGCGCTCCCGGGATTTGAATCTGGAGCAGGGTGACCCGAGGTCAGAAAGGATTTGCAGCCAAGACTTTCTGATGGCAGAGCCCTGAAGAACCGGGTCCCTTGGTTGCTGCCACCCAGGTCCCCAAGCTTCCCTGAGCTGTGGCCCTCATCCTTCCAGGAAAACCCCCCTCCCTCACCTATGTCTGGGTGCTTTTCTGTTGTCTGTGGCCAAAGAATCCTAAGCTACCCATAGAAAAAAAGGTTGGAGACTGTGGTTTTTAAAAATCATTCAACCTTTTAATAAAATGTGTTTGTTGAAAGTGGCAAAAACGAGAATTCATTTTGGTTTTCCTTAAGAATCCCTCAGAAATTCACTCCTTGGGGCACAAAAGCACAGCCGAAATACATATGCAGTAAGCATCACTTTCCTCAATGTGTTTAGAAAAACCATAGTCTTTTTTAAAAACATTAATTTTTTTATGTAAAACTGCTAGCGTTGGAGCGAGTATTAGAACGAACAGAAACTCCCACGAGGCGCCGAGCGCAGGAGTAAAATGAGTCCCGGTCCCAGCTGCCCGTGGGAGCGGCTGCCACAGCACCCTTAACTGAAAAACCGCCAGGTGCGTGTAAGTGGGCCTGGACACGCACACGTTTACATCCGTGCCCACACTGTGTCTACTCGTCCTGTGTACACGCAGTCACCCACACTTGGAAGGGACTTTAATCCTGGCTGGACACCCTTCCACTCCCAGGACCGCTCAGCTTCCGGGCCTCCCTCCCCTACCTTGTGAAGGGGAAGGACCCGCACCCCGATGCGCCTTATCCAGCATGGCCTGGACCCCTCGGCTTCACACGGTTTCGTTTCTGGCCTGGCGTAATGTTTAGCTATAAGACGTTCGGCAGACTTCAGAATACAGTACGGATGGTGAAAATGGGGCCAGTGATCACAAAGCAACACGAAGCGGACAAGCTGTTCCTTTACAGATCGTGCTTCCTAGCGTTTCCAAACTCTTTTGCACGCTGTGCCCGTCGGGTGCACAGCGAGAACCAGGGTGGAGGTCCCGCGAGGGCTCCGGGGGAGACCTGGGTGCGGGCGCCGACGGAGGGCCAATCGGAGGCTGCGGCGGTGCCCGGGGGTGGGCAGGAGTGGGCAGGAACGCGAGAGCCAAGGGATCGAGGCTGTTCCTGGAGCCCCACGCAAACTCAGGGCAAGGAGGAGGGGCACGGGCGTGGTGCCCACGCGGGGGAGAAGGCGGAATGGCCTCGCTCTTTCTGTCCCCCGCCCTCGGCCCTGCTGCTCCAGTCACCAGGAGCGCGTGGCCCGGAGTCCGGCAGGGCGGCCAATCCGTGGGCCACAGAGGCGAGCGGAGACGGGGACAAAGGCGTCCGGGGAAGAGCCGGAGGACGCGCCGTCGCACAGGTTAACTCGGGACAGATCAGGCGCGGAGAGGTGAAGCGCCTGACTCCGTTTGCACGGCGCATAACCCCGATTGGAGGCCCTCTGGAGCCAGCGTGGCTGTGAATGGCTTTGTTGCTGATGATCACCGGGAACTGCGCTGCTTGGGTCAAATTGAGTGTTTTGTTTCAAGCTGAGCTACTCCGTGAGGGTCCCTGAGGAGACCCTCGGTGGCGTCCCAAGGGGGACTGTCCGATCAACCCGGTGGGCCAACCGGGAGCCACCAGGGTCAACAGAGCAAGGGGAAGGGGTGGGGGGGATGGATGAGGCCACAGGGAGGGGCCCAGGTGGGCAGAAGCTTGGCCTCTGCGAGCAGCCAGTCTCTGTCTGCCCCTCTGGGAAGTCGGGTAACGAACCTGAGTGTTTACTCGCTGTTTGGGGTAGAAACACCGACCTCCCAGGGCAGATAGGACTGGTGTGAGGTGTGCCAGACAAATGGCTCTCACTAACAGGATCTTCCAGGGACCCGCTCTGAACGTGCTATGGCTATTCAGGAGGCTGGCTGCAGTAGGCCCTAAACACCCCCCTTTTACAGACAAGCTGACGGAGCTGAGAGACAGGTTCGCCTGAGATCGCCCAGGGCCAAGACTGAGTTTAGAAACACGCTCGTCTACCGCGTTAACACAGTTCGGGCCAAGACCGGCTCCGGCAGTTTTCCTGGCGGGGTCTCAAGCCAGAAGCATTTACAGTGTGCGGGGACCCGCACTTTCTCCAGCTCTTGCGGGCTGGTGCAAGGTGGGGACACCAGTTACACCCCTTTTCCAGCTTGCTGTCCTCCTTTCGCACCTGGTCCTCCACGGTTGACATTTTGGGACCAGCACCTGCAGGGCTGCTGATTTCCCGGACAGCCCCGTGGCCCTGGAGGAATGCGCCTCGCTCCGGGGCACGGTGGGTCTGGAATCCCAGGCCAGCCTTTATCAGGGACCATGGCTTTGATCCTGGAGGGCTGGCTCTGTGCCAAGAAGTTGCTGTGAGGATCAGGCTGCTGGAGATTGGGATGCAATCCACCCCGGAGCTGACTGTGACTATTAATAGGAGTTCAGACACAGAGCATCAGGAGGAAGAGCTGGCCCGGAAGGAGGGGCCGCAGCAGCAATTCTGAGGGGGCCAGGAGGTGTCACTGGACGGGACAGTGTGACCATGCTGCGGTGATAAGAGTTCTGGAGGCGTCTGAAACAAGCCAGCACCCCCGCTCACAGCCACCCTCCTCAGTCGCCCTTCTGGGCACCTGCACAGCCCACACGCCACCTGTCCCACAGGAGAGAGCTCCCTCCGGGCAGGGATCACGTCATGGTTTCAGACAGCTGCTGTGGAATGTCCCCCGCCACCTGCGGGCGTTGTCCTTCTGCACCGCAGACCCAGCACGGGGCAGGCGCTCAGCAAGGGCCACGGGGAAAACTCACTCACCGAAGGGGCTCAGCCCCGGCTGCGGCCATTGCCAGCTGTCCTGTGGCCTCAGGATTCGCTCTAATACCCGAGCCTGTGGAATCAAAAATATCAACAACTTGGAGCAAACATGGCAGAACCATTTAATACATTTCTATTTATCTGGTGGTTCAAGGCGAAAGCAGTCCAGTTGGTAAAATATTTTGGTTGTTCAAGAGTTACGTCTATAGTGAGTAATATCAATTAGAAAATAAACTCAATAAGCCAAACAAACATACATCACTCCTTGATGATTAAGGAACCACACATCACTGGCTCTTCTTCATTGGGGTCAGAGCTGAGATTCATAAATGCCGTCCCTCTTGCTGACATTTATTTTTCATACTCAATCAGCGATTCAAAACTACAATGAGACCCCTAGGCTACCGTCAGTCATTTTCAAAAGTCATTAGGGGAGAGAAAAAGAACCTCTCGTCCATGAAGGTTGTTTGTGAAAGCAGTGAAAACGAGCTGACTGCACCGAACATAAAAGAAAAGCGTCGGAGGGATAATGAGCAGCCCTTAAAGGGGAGCTGGAAGCCCGGGTTTGGAATCCAACCGCTGACAAGGAGGGTCAGGCAGCAGGAGACTCAGCCCCAGCCAGGCCCCACTGGCCCCTGGCTGCCACCGCCCACGTGGGAAAGACATCTAAGTGGTCCCGGCCACTTGCAGCTGGAGCCCACGTGGGCTGGGGGGAGGTCACAGGTCCACAGTCCAGGTGCCAGGACGGGGGGGGGGGGGGGGGGGGGGGAGAATCTGGCCTCTTGAACTGTGTTAGCAAGACTATGGGCTCTGCCTCTTGTCAGCCTTATCATGCTCTGGGGGCGTCAAAAAAGACACGTCCGTTGTGTAGACCGGGTGACCTTGAAACACACCCGAACGACATTGTCTGGCATCACACCCCATAGTAAAACAGGAATCTAGGGAAGTATAATGCAATAGGATAAAAATGCGTGCAGAGAAAGGCACGGCCAGTGGAATAAGCCCCCTGCCCACGATACCCACCTTCTAACCCTCAAACCTCCTGCACGGGATGCGTCGATGGCAGAGGGGACTTGGCACCGGTGCCTGCGTTAAGGACCTTGAGACGGGTTCCATGTAATCACAAGGGTCCCTATCCGAGGGGCGGAGGGACCCAAGTCAGGACCAGGCGATGTGACCGTGGGGGGTCGCAGCCGAGGAGTGCAGGCAGCCCTCAAAAAGCTCAGTACGTCACGGGAATTAACAATGAAACTGATCATTAAAAGAAATATAATCTTTCTAATGCAGTATGTTTTTCGTTCTTTGTGGTTTAAAACAAGGTTCTGATCCATGAGCTGTTTTGAGGGAAGATGAAGTCTCATTCTATAATAATTTTTTTTCCTTTTCTTCCTCTTTGGCCATCACGAAAAATCATTTCTATCCATAAGAATTCCTAGTCAGGCAATGACATCCAGTCTCCTGCCTCCCTCCCGGTTCCCTCTCCAATGGAAACCTGTCATTCTGATTTGTTGTTGTTGTTCTGTCCAGTGCGACATCAGCAGACTCTATGTAGATCAGCTAAGACTTCTCTCTGGAGGCCAGCGCCCCGCCTCCTGCGTCCCTGAGCCCTGGTTACAGGTAAGGACGTCACACAGCCTTGGCCCTCCTACAGCTGAGTTCAGAGTAAACACTTCAGTCCTTAACCTTCTCTTCTCAATGACGTGTCCATTGAGGGCTTAGTTCTTTAAAAGTCATTTGAAAATGAAAGACAAGAAGCTACAATATTCTGTTCTATCGAGATAAAGAAAAGCATACCAGTGATAGATGTACCCTGCACAGTGAAAACAAAACTTAGCACTTTTAAAAGAAGGAGAACAAGTTGATAGGACATAGTCTTTACTTTACAGTAATGAATTTGTTTTGTGTGAAAACCAGTCCGCCTTCTGCGTTGTCCTTTCCGTAACGGTGGGTGAGACGGGTCAGTTTTTGCTGCAGTCACTGAGTTTGACCACTCCATCTCCTCTTCTTTCAGAGACGGCCTGGACCTCTGATTCAAAGAACAGTTTATTTTACATTTGATTGACCAAGTGACATAAAACTCATTGAGTTAGTTAGCAGCTTTAAAGAGTCAAAGCCGAGTATCATTCTCCCGAAACTGAAACATTTTTTAAAAGCACCTAATATATCATTGATAAAAGTTACAGTTTACAAAGAATACAACAGTTATTCTCCCTTCTCTGAGAAGGACTTCACTCAAGTAGTGTTTTGACTTCTAGTGCATCTTGGAGGTAATACTAATTTAGCTTTCATGGAATATTAGACACCGATACATTTTTTTTTAAGATTTTATTTATTTATTTTTAGAGAGAGGGAAAGGGAGGGAGACAGAGAGAAACAGCAATGTATGGTTGCTCCTCACATGGCCCTCACTGGGGACCTGGCCTGCAACCTAGGCATGTGCCCTGACTGGGAATCGAACCGGGACCCTTTGGTTCCCAGCCTGCGCTCAATCCACTGAGCTACACCAGCCAGGGCTAGACACCGATATGTTTTAATGCAGTGTAAATGATTACTTTCTGTGGTAGTAAAGCTAACGATTTATGTTGCCACGTGACTGAAGACACCTGAGTTCCCTAGAATTAGGGGCAACCTCTGGGCATGCTGATTCTTGCTTCCCGGAGTTGAGACTTGCTCTTGTTCCAGAATCCGTTAATTGGGGAATTGGGGGAGGAGGCAGGTAGTGCATACTGGGAGCATCAGTTCGCTGTGGGGGCAAGGCCTGGAGCTGAGCTTTGCTATGCTCGCCCTGGGTACCAAGCCCAGAAGTAGGCTTGGGTGCACAGAGTCTCTGCTTTTCAGCATTGCCTGCCAGCACCCTGACCCTGCACTCCCAGCCCCCAGGACTGTGAGACAATACCTTTCTGCTGGGTGAGCCCCCCGTCTGTGGTGTTTTGCGACGGCAGCCCTTGCACACGTGTACACTGGGGACTTGTGAGAAGGACCGAAGGGTTGCTGTCGGTGAATACACTGAGACAACACAGCAGGTTGGGAGTATTCTGGACAAATGCAGGTTAATAGTTAAACTAACGCTAAGCTCTAGGACAGCCTGCCCCACAGAGGAGAGGAGCGGAGAGAGATGGGGTCGGGGGAGGGGGCATTCCAGACTAAAGGAAACCTCGAGCATCAAACAAAACAACCGGGGTACCGTGAAGACCCAACCTAGTGAGGTTTGTGCTTTTGGAAGCCGGCTCTGGAGAAGGGTGGCAGAGGGACAGTGGAGATGGAGGGAGACTGCAGCAGGAGGTGACAGGGGCCTGCCTGGATGAAGGGCGTAACCGTGGGGGCGGTGGGAGGTGACAGATACCAGGACTGTGATGGAGATAGAACCAACGGGACCTGGTCACAGCACGTATGTAGGGACAAGGCCAATAACACAAGTTCAGGTTTGGGGGGCTTAGTCCATGGAGCTGCCGTGGACTGAGGCAGGAAATCAGGAGAAAGATCGAGGTTGGGACTTACAGGTCCTTCCCAAACAGTCAGTGGTGACCCTGGGCACGGAATGTGTAGGCTCTGACCCCACACGATGGACTATAATAAAGGCAGAGTGGAGTAAAATTAGAGTTTGAAATACTGTTAAAAGTGGAATAACTCTCCAGCTCTCCTTTGAGCAGATCGGTTCATTTAAATCATCAGTAACGTTATGTCCCCGCTATGATTATATTACTCAAAATCACTCCGAGCCAGGAAAGATGACGCCTGTACTTCACGCCCTGTATCGCTGCTCATTTAACAAACTCGGGAACACGCCCTCCCCGAGAGGCAGGCTTCCCGTGCCCTGGGCGACCGCGGCCACATCCGGTTTGCGCCATCGGGGCGGCAGGAAGGGTGGGTGGCTCCATCAACCCTGAAAGCACTTGTCCACTCGCTTCTTGGATGACCAGTCATGAGACCTTCCCCTTTTTTCGTGGCTGATCCGCTTGTCAGTCACTTTATCAGCGCGAGTCTTCAAGTCACTCAATAAACAGATGTGGTAAGCCTGCCGGCCTGTGTCCTCCGCCCTGCAAGGCACTGACCACACTTCTGGGGGACACGGGGTTAGAGACAAGACTGTCACCCTCCAGTTACTCGGCATCTGATGAGGGAACCAGCAGGAAAACGGACGGTTTCAGAGAGCATGCCGACCGCCTTTCTAGTTAGTCCCTGTTACAAAGCATAGGCTTATCAGCTCGCGTGCTTCTGAGTGGAAGGACAATGGCCCGTCCAAAGTGGATTAATTAAGAAGGAATGATATAGGTATCATTTAAAGATAGGGAACTATGGCAAGAAGGACTAAGAATGGAAGAAATCCCAAGTGATCGCCCGGGAAAGGAGCTGGTGGTGGGGAGAGTCCCCCGCAAGGGACAGGGGTCGAGGCCGCGGACTGCGCTGGCGGCCTGCTGGGGGCCAAGGACGGTAGCAGAGCCTTGAAGAAAGGGCCGCTGGGAGGGTGCTAGCCTGTGAGAAAAGCTAGTGAGGGACGGGGCAGGTCAGCCGGGGAAGCGGGAGGACAACCAGGGTCGCGGCTGCCCAGGATCCAAGGAAGGAGAGAATTCTAGGAGAAGCCGACAGGGTTCAGTGTAGCCCCGGGCTGCAGGAAAATAAGGACTGGGGTGGGGGTGGGGGTGGGGGGGTTGCCTCCTTCTCTGTCGCCAGGAATGTTTTCGTGTTTGCAGAGGAGCCCGAGGGCCCGGACCCAGGCCCCCGCACGGTTTAAGGGGGCTGGCAGAGTCGGGTGCAGAGGACAATGGGGAGGTGCAGACTCAGAGCACAGATGGCGAGGTCTGGAATGGGATGAAAAACGGGCCGTGGTCGCCGGGAAGGCTGACCACCGGGAACTGGACGCCGCTCTCTGACCCCTGCCCCGGCAGGCCTCGTCCAGGCGTGCGGATGGGAAGCACTCGTGGCCTCAGACTGCGAGTCAGGAGGATTCTGCCGTGGAATGTGGTGGGGGTGGGGGTGAGGGGCAGATTTCCTTCTAAAACACAGACTATAGCGCCCCCCCTCAACTGTCATCCAACCACCTTCGGTAACTCCCTGCTGCCCCCGCGGTACTTCCCACGCTGCTCTTGGCGATCAGGAATCCATAAGTCATGTCCCTCTACATGCTCATTTCCCCTGGTTCTCAGAGGAATCCCGGCTGGCCTTCTCTCACTCCCACAGCGGCCCCTCGGCTTACGCGACCTCCCGTGCCCACCAGCCTCCCCTCTGCTTCTCCAGTCGCCCGAGCAGCCAGCGCTCAAGGCCAGTGCTGTCCTCTCGGTGACCGTTTCCTGCGCAATCCAGTTCCCGCAGCAATGAGACCGGGACACTCAGTCGCCGCTCGGACACAGCCTGCTTCAGATGATAAGCTCCCTGAGGGAGGAAAACTGGTCTCCAAGTTGAGGCATCTAAGAGCAGAGCCTGACGAGTACCGACGGACGCACAGGCCCATGTCACCAGCCAGTCCATCCATCAGGATGGCCTCTGCGACCCGGCATCCTGCCCGGCAGGCTGGGCGCAGGCGGGAGCGGGCCGTGTGCACGCCTGTGAGATGACTGTGCGGCGGAGGCCTGTGTAAGGGGGGGGGGGTGTCACCTGAGGTCGGGTGCAGGGATTAGTCAAACACGGAGGTCGGGGGCAGCAGCGACAAGAGGATGGTATTTGTAAGTCCCGGCGGGTCAGGGGTTGTGCAACTTTGTGTTTTACAGGCAAGGTTCAGCGACCCACAGGCCGCGGTGGAGGCAGGGCCCTGGGTGGTGACACCGGGGCCACCGTGACTTCCAGCGGGAGAGCCCCCTCTGAGAGGCCCGGGAAGGTAACGGATGCAGGTCTTGGTGCTCCTGCCTGCACTCACAGGCGAGGCGGTTTCTGGGAGTTTCTTACTGAGAACACTGGTGCACGGCCTGCGGCTGACCTGGATGTGCCGCTGTTCTGTTAGCAAACGGTCCCACCCCGGCCCAGGGCCAGCTGCATTTGACTGAGACCGTGTGGGAAGGCTGATGGGCGGCCCCAGCAGCACGGGTCTCCCTTATGTTCAGACGGAGCTGTCCCGTGTCCGGGATCGGAGGGCTGCAGTGGCCTGCTGACCGCCCGCCTGGCTGTCTCTGCAGCACGGGCCGGGGTCTCGGCAGAACACGCACCCCCTTCTCCCTGCCTGACCTCCTCCACCCCTACGCACGTCTCCTCGAATCCTGCCCTTTCCTTCACGCTCAGCGACAAATCCGTCACAGAGAGCAGGCCGGCAAGGTAAGGGGCCAGAGTGCCCGGCTGCGAACGGCGGCTCTCCCACTCTCCCCGCCCCACAGAGTGACCCTGGGCAGGTGCGTCAGGTCGCTGCTCGTAGGAAGGAGACAGCAACAGCATCTGCTTCCCAGCCATCTGCAGAAGTAACATCAGCCCGTACAGGGCACTACACAGTGAGCCTGGGTGTAGGAGGGGCACAGGTAAGGCTAGTCGGTCCTGCCGCTGAATCTGCCATGTCATCTCACCCTGTCCCCTCACCTGGATCACGGAAACCACTCGCCTCACCCCTGCCTGGGACGCCTGTGGTCCACCCGGCCGCCACAGAGGGCCCTGAAAACCCTAATCCAGATCAAGCCAGTCGCCTGTTCAAAAGCCCCGGCCAGCTTCCCAACCGCAAAAGAAGCCCCAGCTCCGGGCAGCAGGGCCCACATGGCCAGGCTGGCCTGGCTTCGGCAGACGGCGCATCACCGCCGGCGGCCCTCCCTGCACCGGCGGGCCTTAGCCTTCCCTCCCGCTGCTTCCAGACACCCAGCTCACCGGCACCTGTCGCCTCTCCCCGGAGACACCCTGCAGCCAGCCTGGCATCAGAGTGTTCTCAGTCACTCAGCGCAGGCGACGGGCGGCCTGGCCTCGGGGTGGGGGTCTGTCAGGAAAGGGCAGTGGGCATGGTGGCTTGTCCCTGTGGGCTGCACATCTGCCTTGGAAAGGGGACGCCGACAGACACGGCGCAGTTGGAGCTCGCCGGTGCTGCCAAGTCTCACGCAGGACAGACGCCTAGAAACCGCAACAGAGGCTGTTCTGCCATCAGTTTAAGTGACCGTCAACGACAGGAATAGTTTGTATTTGACACAACGCCTAAACGGCCTCCCACATGGATGGCCTTCGAGGTGAACGAAGTGGGGTAAGCTGCTGAGTTTTAAATTCAGCACAAGAGGCCCCGTTTCAGAGACTATGACGATTGGAATAACATAAGTTGCTTTTGTATTTTAAAAATATGAAGCCAATGATCAGCATCTTCTCAAGCAAACTGGTGTGCTTTCCGGTTAAGATCAGACAGGGCAGAACAGTTTTTTAACACTCTGTCTTTAAAGGGCTCCCAGGAAGCTCCTCAGTCACTGGCCAGCACGCGCCTGCCCTTCCGCCTCTCGTTCACTCGCTCTGCTTTCCCTGTTTCCTGTCGGAATGGCCTTTCCAGCTCTCCGCTGAGTCCCTGGTCCGAGCAGAGCCGGGAAAATTCAGTGTCTGTACTCACGGCCGACATACCAGCTTTTCTGTCAGGGATTACTTGGTGCGAACGAGGGGCGTGGTGGACAGAAAGGATTCCACGGGAGAACTGAGGAGCTGAGCAGGTGGACCGGGAGGGGGCAGCGGGGACAGGTGCTGCCCCGAGGCCCGTCCCTGCAGGGGGAGGAGGTGGGGAGAGCCAGCCACACGCCCGGGGATGTTTGCAGTGGCTGACGCAAACCAGAGAGTGGGACAGGATTTCTCTTTGAAGTATTAGGTAAAACAAAACTGACATGAGCTATATCATTACCTTGGCTTAACCGGTACTTGAAAATTACACTCTATGGTTATCACTTGACACTAAGCTCTGCTCTGTCTTAGCTACAGCTTATGAGAAAACGGTAAGAGGAATCCCAGGAAGCAGCACGTTTTCAGTTTTGTCTTTGGTGTCTGCCTGCACACATGGTCAGCGCCGACGCCTCCAGAACAAAGTCAGTGCGACTCATCCCATCTGGGTGCAGCAAATGGCACGCACGCTTATCCAGAAGCTGAACGTCGCTTTCACATCTACTCTTTCTCCTCGCTGCCGTTTCAAAGGGCCCCGGGACACATCCCCCACCCATGGGAGTCAGCCACACACACGTGCACACACGCACAGGCCCCTTGAGGAATGGGCTTCTCTGGTCCGTGAACTGAAGGGTTAAAAAGTGTGATGTTCTTTGAAAGATGATCACATCCAGAGGAAAGCATACAGAAAGGACCTTTAAAAACATTGTCACGAGGATGAAATGTAGGCAAAACGCCCGACCAGAAAGACAACTTGAGCTGCAACACGTGGAAACCGCAGAGGCAGAGTGTTCCCAGACAGCAGAGAG
Source organism: Micronycteris hirsuta (assembly GCA_004026765.1). Taxonomy (NCBI): domain Eukaryota; kingdom Metazoa; phylum Chordata; class Mammalia; order Chiroptera; family Phyllostomidae; genus Micronycteris; species Micronycteris hirsuta. The sequence continues at coordinate 36,559 of PVJI01004399.1, read as the reverse complement.
AGCAGGGTTCTCTCCCCCGGGTGGGTGGGCATCCAGACGCGGGGAAGGAAGCAACGGCCAGGGGACGCAACCCGCCGTACCTGCCCGGAAGGTAATACGGGCCAGGTGTAATCTGCCAGGAACTTACTACATGGTGCATGGTGCTAGGCTCTGAGAGGTGAGAGCCATCCTCTCCTAGGCATGGAAGTTAAACGTGCAAAATAACAACGCAGAAACTAAGATACGGGAGATAGTCGCCCGTCCCTTCTCCGAAGCAATGTGAAAGGACCTGGGCTGTGTGGGGAAGAAGGAAAGATTAAAGTGCGAGGGCATTCACTCTCCTAAAGAGGAATGTGTCAGTGAACTTTACTAGAATCACAACTGGATCAAGTATATGTTCTGTTGAACGAAGTGGTGACCAAAGTCAGGGACCTCCTGGCAGAGGGGACGTGGTCACAGAGCAGAAAGCTTCGTGCCGTTCCCTTCACGGACATTGACCGGGAGCCTCACACATATGCATCACGCTGCTGCCTGTGACACTCTGCAGAAAGTCAAAAGGTGTGATTTTGTGACCTGCTCTGGGGTTTGCGTTTTTTTACATGCACCGTAGGCTGGCTCTGAGGTTTGCATATAATTCTCTTTTGAAATTATTTTTCGTTTTAATCCTTTTTAGACATATAAGAAAAATAAACCGGTGACACGAAGCAATTGCGGAACTCTTCTGGGCAAAAGCCATTTATGAAGGAAGCAGTGGGGTGGTGCCCATTCACGCGTGCATGCTCATGAGCAGACTGCGTGCTCACGTGTGTGGATGGGGCTGCATGCTCACACGTGCAGATGGACTGAATGCTCACATGTGCGAATGAGCGGGCTGCGTGCTCACACGTGCGCGTGGTCAGGGGCAGCCTCCAGCTTCCCGGGCAGGTCAGGGAGCGGGCAGACCACCCCCTCCTAACTGCTGTCCTCACCAGTCGCTTTTCTAGATCACTTGCCGCAGTTTAAGTGAAACGAGAGTCCTTTACCAAATACCTCATCTATGTTCTCTTAAATGCAGGCTTGTTGGTAAACTTCACAAATCACCTGCTTTTCATATAAACTTTAAAAGACAATGGCTTTCGAAACCAGGGAAGTTTCAGTCTGAGGCGGAATGGATAATTAATTATACTTAAAAAGCCGAGCATCACCTTCACTGGTGATGTTTACAATGCATGTGGTACCGTGTAATTAAACATGAGGTTTTTTATGAGGATCCAGTTTGATCACCTATGAAATATGATTAAACTTTTACATCTATTTTTCCAAATCCTTCGACTGAGTGATAGAGGCCAGACCAGAAAAAGAGTACATGCTGGTGGTTCCTTTTACACACAGTGCTGCCTACCGCAGAGTGACCTGCAGTGACAGAAAGTGGGCCGGTGGTCACCTGGGGCAGAGGACAGAGCCAGGGAAGGGGCAGGGGTTCCAAAGGGACCCCGAGAAACTTTTGGGGTGCCGGAGACATTTATCTTAATTATGATGATGGTTGCACAATGTACACATAAGTCTAAACATATCAAAGTTGTATACATTAAACAGATGCAGCTTATTTTATGCCAATTATACCTCAGTAAAGCTTTGCAGAAATCCAGTCTCAACTGTTGAGTTACTCCGGCCCGGAGGAGCTGCGGTCACAGACCCACTAGGCACCACACACATACGGGTTCTTAAGGAGAAAATAAAAACAAGAAAACCAGACTTGATTTGATTGGTAGGGGCCGGGTCTTTCCTTTGATGCTCTACCTGCAGGCCCTGTCTGAGACGGTTCATGGCTTTAAACTTGTCCAGCAAGGCTGGCAGCCGGCCTTCACTGGCGCAAGGCAAACAGCTTCCCGCGGCCTCTCAGGAGCTAATGGCGGACGTGTCTCCTGGGGCTGCAGCGGCGTGAGCCCTGGAGCAGAGGGAGCAGCTTGGATTGATCCGGGAAGGGGCATGAAAAGCAGTGACTCAGGACAGGTCAGACAGGTCAGTACTTTCCCGGACTATTAATACCTACAAGCAGGAGAAGGTTTTTTCGAAAGAGGTGTTTGGTGTCCAAAGCACTCCCCCAATGCATTGGTCCCTGCAGCCATGGTGGTATTTTGAAATGACAAATTCAATCCTGTTTCTGCTTAAAATTCCACAGTGGCTTCCTACTCGCCCCTGCCTTTAGGAGAGTCCTTGGCAAGGTTGGGGGGGGTGGGGTGGGCATCAGGTTTGGACCCTGGCACACCTTCCAGCCTCAGCCGTCTCCCTCCCCCTCCCAGCCCACCCCGGGCCCCTGGCCTGCCCACGGTGCCTGCACTGGGGCATCGAAGCCTGGGTGTGTTGCACCGCACGCGGGGCTCCCCAGGAAGCGGGCCTGGGCCGGGTAGGCAGTCAGGATGTTTATTAGGGAGTGTTCCCGGGAGCAACGCCCGTGGAAGGGAGGGGCGGAAGCAGGAGTGGGGAGGGGGAGAAATCAAGCCCTGGAGACCAGCCTGCCAGCCCAGTCGACTGCCCAGGTGCTGGGAAACCGAAAGCCCCGTCGATCGTGGGCGAGGCCCCTCTCCACAGCTGGGGGGAAGCCCAGAGGGGTGGCGGGTGCTGCCAGCCTCCTCCTTCCCCAGACAGTATGTCCTTCCTCAGAGGGGTCTGCGCGGGTCATCGGCAGCCCCCTCACCACGAGGCCTTGCCCAGAGCTCCCCTCTGCAGTCCCCAGCTCACTCCTGCCCCTCCCTCGGGGCTTCCCTAGCAGGGCGTCTGTCCCCCCTTCATCCAGTCCCGTCCCTGTCACTATCCTCATCACACTTCACTGTGATCAGTCACTTATTTCTGTTTTCTTCCTTACAACGAGAGCTCCATGAGGCCCGAGGAATTTCCACAATGTCCCCCTCTGACCCTCCACGTCAGCACACAGCAGGCACTCAATGAACACCGACGGACAAGTGCCAGAGTCGGGGCTGGAGGCGCACACCAGGGGCCAAGGCCCTCCGGGTGCAGCTGCGGGGGCGCACAGCAGGATGCGGGGGCCCAGACTCCCCTCAGGCTCCACAGTCAGACTGTCCCCATCCTGCCGCCCGCTCGGTCACTTCCAGCCGTGTGACCCTGGGTGACCTCATCTCTCCATGCCTCAGTGTCTTCATCTGTAATAATAATAGTAGCAAGAACAGTATCCTCCTCACAGCGCTGCTGAGCAGGGGTGGTCCATGAAATAACCCATGTAAAAGGTTTATCACAGCTCCTGGAATGTAGCAAGGCGTCCGCACAAGTTAGCTACAGTTGCTGTTATTACTTGGCTTTTAGCTTTCCGTTCTGAACGTACCTTAAAAAAGAGAAAAATCCCAGGAAGGTGCTTTTTATGGCGGCTATTAAAAATGCATCAGAATAGAAATCTGAGGAAAATTAGAGCTTTGTTGGATTTCCACCCCCTTCCAATAGGGTTTAGGGTGGTTGGTTTTGGGGGCTGCTTTGTGTACAGGAGATGCAGAGCAGCAATGTCTTCTCCCGACGTGGGGCCGTCTGAGGGCTGAATCAGTCCCGCAGCGTGGGGGCGTATAACTCAGCAACACTCTCCTGCTTGCAGCGTGCAGGTCGCACTGACGGTGTGTGTGCGTGTGAGGAGCCTGCTTTCACCCAGGTCCGAAATACCTTTCCCTGCCTTGGGAGATTTCGACTTGAGTATAAGTTGGTTTTGGGGCTCAAACACGCCCTGGAGCCACGCCTTCCCTGCTTTGAAACCACCGCGCCCCTGGGCTGCTGCTCCAGCCCCTCCGACCTGCATCTCCCATCGGGCCATGAATGCCTCGAAAGCAGGTCTTTTTTATTTTTATTCCTGTTTATACTATGACCGTTGTCCCAGTTTCCCCCCTCCGCCCTCCCCCGCTCAGCCCCTCAGCTCCCACGGCCCCTCCCCACACCATTGTCCACGCCCGTCATCTCTGGGACCTGGCGCTTTCAGATGCTCAGTGAGTGTTTGCTGGATTGACACGAATTAGAAGAAAAACGCCAGGTCTGTTTAGAAAGACAGGAGCGATGAAGAGATTTAGGTAAAATCTGCGATGTGCTCACAACGCACAGTAGGATTTAACAAGCTAGAAGTTGAGTATTTTCTTTGTAACTGAAACGTAACACTCACATCAAGCAAAGTGCCTAAAATACAGTGTCCTGTACAATGAATTGTCACAGAATGAATACCTGGCCCCCGCCGGGTGATGAGCTGGGACATGCCAGCAGCCCCTCGTGGGTCCCTCCCATGTCCGTCTTCACATTTTCCTCTGTCAGGAAAGCTTACCTGAGCCTTTCCAGGCTCAGCCTCCCTCTGGGCACACAAGTGCCCCCCATTTTCACTGCGGGCCCCCCACTTTCACAGGGCAACGGGTGATCGTTAGTCGTGCACCCCAATCTTTCCATGGCACACACTTTCACATTGTCATCTTCTTAATGAAATACAGCTGGCACCCCACTTCTGTGCCCGTGACTCTTATTCCCGGGGGCCCCGCTTCCAACTTTGTCTCCTTTCCTGGGTGTGCGCCATCCCCACAGCCTTCTCCTCGCCCCGCTCGCCAGGGACTGGGCGCCCCCGGGCCCCCTCCCATCACAGGCTTCACGCCCTGTCCCGCAGGAAGTGGGGTTGTGGCGAGCTCGCCCGGGGAGATCCACACGTGGGTGCTGTACTTCATTCCGACGGGAAAGACTCAGAGAATTCGGTAGACTCAGATGAGGCCGTGATCTGGCAGCAAAGATGACAGTTTAGAGGAAACCATTTCCTTTTTTGGGTGCTCGGGAAGAGGACAGGAAGAAACCTAAACCACTGGCGGCCTCAGAGGGGCCCACAGTGAAAGCTGTCCCTGGGACACACGTGTCCCAGTGACGGCCCCACGGCAGAGAGTCCGCCAGGCACAACTAATTGCCGGTGTGACAGTTAGTCAGTCTAGAAGGAGGGAAATTCATAGTGAGAATCATGAGAATAGCAGGCCGTTTCTCTGGAAATGTCTCATCGCTGTATGTGTCACTGAATTTCAGCATTTTCTGTTTTATCATTCGTAACGGCTCTTTCTGTTTCCTCCCCGTCTCCTGCCATTTCGAGAACGGGTGCCTTCCGAGACGTGCGATGGCCAGACCTTGCAAGGGCTCGCCGTGCTTCTCTGAAGTCTTCGGGAGCCTCCCGACGGCACTCGGGACCAGGGTGTGAGTGTCAGCTGCAAGGTGAAAGGGATGAAGGGCCGATGCGGAGAAGTCAGTGCTGAGAATGCACAGGGGCTCCCACGGGCAAGAACAGGTTCCGGAATCTGAAAGCGCTTCCACGATTTAACGGCGGTTCAGTGGAGTGTCCACAACGGGTGATCCCTCCACGTGGGAAATACCTCAAAGGCGCCGCTGGCCCAAAACCCCCGCGGGAGGACCTGGGGGCACCTGGTCACAGAGGGGTCCCCCCCGCGGACAGACTGTGCCGCTCGAGGCAGAGGGGGCTCCCTCCGCCTGCTCACGCAGCAGCGGGGCCCCCCGCGGGGGTGGCGCGCCTCCCAGACAGCACATCCTTAGGTCAGTCTCAGTTGCTCTCCCGCACGGCTGCTTCCAAGAGCCACGGCGTTTTTACCTCGGAAGAAAAACAGCTCCTAAATCTCCCTTTCTTCACCCTTCCCAGTTCTGTGCCCAAGCCCCTGCCCCTCCTGGGCCCCACACTTCTCGGGGATCCGTCTGTCCAGGCCACTGTCGCCCCGCCCTCAGACCCCTCACTGCACAGGAGGGGGGAGGAGCCTCTTCCAGGGCCAGCTCTAGGCCAAGGGCAATGCCACGCCTTTCAAATACCTTTCCCCTTCAACACTGACAGCGCCCAATTGCAGCCAAGCTGCGTTAGGGTGGCATTCCGACAAGGGGAATTCAGGGAGAGGAAGCAATGGGCTCTAGGAGCTGCTAAGTCCTGGAACTGGCATTTCAACTCTTCTTCTGACACTAAGCCGTTTCCCCCAGAGCATCGCCTGCCTGATGGTCCTGTTATCTTCTTGCTTAAAAAAAAAAAAAACAAACAAAAGGGTTTAGAACAGGCTCCTGCTTACAGAATAAGGCGGACATTCTTGGACTTGACACTGAGCAAAAAGAAACCCTCCCCAATGTAACCCCTTCCACTTCCCAAGCCTCCTCTGCCTCGGGTCCTGTGGAGTGTGTGGCCCCCGCAGGCCTGGCTGGCAGCGACCCTGCAGGTGCTGTTCCTGTCGGGGGCGGCCCTTCCCACCTTCGCCCAGCACACGTCTACTCCACCGCCGAGGCTGCTGTTAGCGTTACTGGCGCAGAGACATCTTAGACCGCACCCCCCCCCCCGCCCCGCCCCAGGCCATGTGGCTCAGTCCTCCTGAACACATAGTTACAACTCGTCCCACACCACAGCACACCCTGCTCAGGGGGGCCTGCCTTGGGCTCTGACTCTTACTGTGGGGTTTTCCAAGCTACAGGCTGTGTGCATTCAAACCGGTATCTGTCTGTCTTAGTCCGCCCTGGCTGCTCTGACGAAGAGCTGGGCGGCTTCCACAGCAGACATCTGTTTCTCACAGTGACAGAGGCTGGGACGGAGCCAGGTCAAGGTGCTGGCTGGCTCAGTCGGTGGCTGGTGGGAGGCGTCTTCCCGGTTTGCGGTTGGGCGCCTGGCTGCGCCTTCACAGCGTGGAGACAGGAGATCAGCTCTCACAGTTCTTCTCTGATTAGAGTTTCCACCACCAGGACCTAAGCACCCCCACCCAAGTCCTCACCTCCAAATACCAAGAGGATTAGGCTTCAGCATAAGAACCTGGGGAGGGGGTGCATGGTGGGAGGGGGCATGGCATGTAGTCACAGCAGTGTCTCTAACACAGGCTTTAGGGCCGAGGTGTCAGTCCAACTCATTGTCACCAGGGCCACATCAGCCTCGCAGTTGCCTTCAAAGGGCCTAATGTAACTTTAGGACTGCATAAACGTAACTACTCCTTAGCAGTTAAGCGAGAGCTCGGCGCTGCCGCTGGGTAGAAACAAGGTGCCGGGCCGGATAAAACAAGGTGGAGGGCCGGATTCAGCCCACGGGCCTTGTGTGTGCCACCTGTGATTTAGGGTTTTTATCGAAGACGGATGGGGGGGATGTAATGCTGGGCCTGGAAAAGCCAAATTGTCCTGCCTTTTTTTTTATGACCTTCAGAAAGCAGCTGAGAAACCAGCTTGGTGATGAAAGCTATCTGCTTACATCGTTGTCAAAATGTGACGGCTTCAAAAGGCATTTAGCAACATCATTAAAGAGATACAATTAGCAAAGCCTGGAAACTATTAAATCAAAAGAGAACTGCAGCAGTCACAGCGAGCTCCATTACGGTGTACTAAGTAAGAACTGTTCTGCTTGCTTGTAGAAGCAAACACACTTAACCCTTCCAACACCGTTAAGCAGTTATTACTATTGTGAGCCCCCTTTTGAAATGGAGGAAACTGGGGCACGGAGCGTTTCCTCACGAAGACACAGAGATAATAAATGGCAGATCTAGAATTTGAACCCGTGTTGTTTGGGTCCAGAGCCACGTTCTTAACCACTGTGCAGGGAAGGGAAGTCCAAGGGGAGACAGATGAGAGAGAGAGGACTTTTCAGAAAGGCTCAATTTCCCCATCTCTGCCGTCATTCGTGCGGGAAAGGTGCAAACCAGAAAGACCCAGGTACAAACAGCCACTCACGCTACTTATGACTAAGCTAGGCCATAGGAAAATCTGCAACGTTTCTGCAGAGTGCGGTTAAACGGGGCTAGTGAAACTTGGAGAGATTGTAACATCAACACCGATGTCTCAGGGAAGCCTCTGGGGATCACTACGGCGCAGGCTTTCGGAACACAAAAGCACAAACACCATTGCAAAAGACGTGACTCACACACACACACACACACAATCATCAGAGCAGATAACAAATGATAAAATCTTAAATTATGGGGTTCAAACAATAAATGCGAGTACAGAATAGCCAGTATACTTGTGTGTTACATAGTCAAGTTATTGATTTTTAAAAGGAATCTTGAAAATGAAGCTGAGAATTCTTTCCCTCAAATGCTTCCAGAATCATCCCCCTAACATACATTCGATAAAATGAAATTTCTATTACATAAAATTCCATAGAAATTAAGAGACCAAAAACCAAAAATGAAATCCACAGTTCTAGACAGAATTTTGATTAAAAAGGAAAAACCCAGCCAGCTTTGCTTCATGGCACGAATAAAATGGAATACCATTAGGAAAACTGCCGCAGGAAGTCAGGACACAATATAAATCAGTCAAACTTTCCATACCTTTCTAGACGCAGGAAATCTTAAAATATCCCTCCCTCTGCCTGTGTGTGCAGCCCTGGCAGCTCTGGAGGCCTTCAAGATATGTTACAAGGTAGAGAGTACACGCTTTATCAAATTACAGTAACAGCTTACACATTAACCTTATTTATAAATGTCATTTCCAAGAGGCAGAGCATGGATTATAAAAGACATAGGAATTTCTTAACAAAAACTGAATGACAGAAGAAAACTAGAAGCCAATTAACTAAAGGGAATAAGAGAAAACAAGAGGTTTCCTGGCCAGTCAGTGAGAAGAGCTTTTCATGCTCGTTGAAATGATAATTAGCCACAGAGCAGGTTTGCCAGCGCAGGGCTGGAAGCTTGACGGGGCGTGGACTCGGGGCGTGCACCCCAGGGGCTGACGGCCAGCGAGGGCTAGTGGAGGCGGCTGGACAGTCACTCCTTGCAGTACCTAAGGCTCATGCAGCTGGTGGGAGCTTCCCGGAGATTCTTGAGAGAAACAGAGGCTTCCAAGAAAGTTCTCATATCCAAGCACCTTGGCAATGCCCGCTGAAATTAGGGGCGACAGGTCCCCTGATCTTTACTCTCCCCGCCCTCCCGATGGCTGTGCAAGCCCCTTCCCAGTGACTTCCGATTTTCGACACCACCTCTGTCTGACTCAAGGCGAGGGTGGCCGTGCGCAGTCCACACTGCTTCTTCGGCAGGGCGTTCAGATGTCACCAGGCACTGCCACGCAGAACGGCGAGCCAAGAACAACACAGCGTCGCGGGCTCCTAGCAGAGATTTTGAAACCACCTGGCCTTCTACTCACACAACATGTTCAAACACATGGACTAGGGACTGTAGCAGTTCAAAAGGGTGTTTGAACTAAAAGCAAGTCTTGAAAACTTTTCATATGAAAACACGTATGAACAGAGCAGGCCCTGCAAAATGCAGTATCGGCTGCTTTCAGAGAAAGTCGCTCATCTGCTGGAATCTCCTTAAAGAAGTAACCGAATCGACAGGTGTCAGGCATGCAGGGGTTTCTTGGGTGAACTGCGCCCATGTTCTTCTGCCATCCTACCACACAGGCAAAGGGTTGCCCATCTGGGGCTCGGCGGTGAGGCGCTTCCCAGCCAGACCCACACTCCGTATCCAGCCGGCCCCGTCTGACAACGCCCACTGCACCCATTGCAGACAGTACGGTATTTTTTTTGTCCTTTTAACTAGCAGCATTTTGATAGCATTCTAAAGAGAGCTGTTGCTCTTGGCCTTTGAGTTATCCGGCGTTCATAATGTTCGTCTTATCGAGGTAAGAAAAACAAATCTGAAAACCAGGAAATACGATATTATTCTTGGTTCTGCGGCTGACTTTTCAATCTGGCCAAATATTTATGTTTTCACTTAAAAAAAGAAATAAAAAAGAACTGTTAGCCCTGACTCTTTTTCTCAAAATAGTAACGTGTAAAAAAGAAGAGCAGAAGAAAAGTCTATACATGTGAATCTGTGTGAGCTTGAAAGCGAATATTCATTTGCTTTTTCCTTGGTTCAATGTTCGTTGAGACCCACTAGATGCCAGGCACATGTGAGGAATCCGGGCTGACGGGAGACCCCTCCACCTGGTGGGGGCACCGACTAGCAGGCAGGCGGCAGTGCAGCTGGGTCACAAGGGTTTCCGCACCAACACTGTTTGTGGATTTTAGAAAAGACAATATCTCTTACATTTAATGTGACCCCCCCTTCCCCCCCAGCCCGTAGTGCACAGGGCAGCTTTGCATAAACAAACACAGTAGCAGTTCTGTAGTGAAACGTAATCTCATAAATAGCTTCATGTCCGCTCAGGGCAGGTTTTGCTGCCCAGCCTGAGGTGGCGCCAATCAGGACATAGAGTTGAGGTCTTCAGAGCTTTTTGGAGTTTGGAGCCACAGGTGAGGGGCCGTGGACTTGAAAGAAGGTGTCCTGTGTTCTACGTGTGTTGCTCAGTCCAGGCTGGCAGGGGCAGGAGGGTTGCTGGAGGGAAAATAGAAGCCGGCTCCTACATGCCAACAAGATTTTAAAAAATTATTGTGTCATTGTTCCAGGGAGCTGTGAGCGAGGTTGACCATGAACTCTGAGAGACTGCTTTTGCGTGTTCTTCGTTACTATGTAACAAAGGGTCAGATACTTCGTGTGCTACCAAGTGAGCAAGGACACCATCCTTATCTGGTCTACTTACCTCCCTACTGGCCCCATAAACCATGGCGGACAGCATGTCAAAGAGCAGAGTCTTCACCCACCCACTCAACGACTTCCTGTCTGCGCTGTGGCTCAGGGTTTCTACACCTCCTTACACTGCCCGGCTGGTCTCTCTATCCTACCCCCCCATGCAGAGTTGCTCATGGCATTCCCATGCCTGAAAACCTTCGAGAGCTCCCCACCGGAAAACAAATTCTCTTTCTCTCTCTCTCTCTCTCTCTCCATGCTACAGAAACCAGGACAGCGCCCACAACTTGCACGCACGCTTGGGTAGGAGCACAGTGCAGGAAAGGATAGTTGCACACTTGACGTTGAAGGACAGGGGGGTGGGGGGCAAAGACCAGGAGAGACACCTAAAACAGGAGGCAGGCCAGCCGGGGCTCACACCGAGGGCACCCCTCGGAACTGCAGTGCACGGGACGCAGGCCTAGAAGCAGAATCCCTGTCATATGGGCCTAGAACACAGTAGCCTGCGAGAGAGCTGTACATTGAAGGGTCTCTTCTACGGTTTGTGTTTAATATTTTTAACAGGCCTTTTTTCCCAATCTTGCACAAATTATTGGCACTAGGTTTCAAGGTGAGCTTTGCTTAAGCAAATGCCAATTCAGGACTTGATTGAGGTATTCACTAATCAATCAGAAATAACCACGGAGGTATTCAAAAAGCGACCTGCACACAGAAGAAATGTTGAGGTTTCCATTAGAAAATAAAATCAGAGGAATTTGAATCAATATGGTTTTACCATACAGTCTTACCAACTTCTTGGATGTAAAAATAGTTTTTTTTAAAAAAGCATATAAAATAGTTCAATAAATGTACCTTTAAACTGTTTCGAAGCTTTAGGCCCTAAACGTTTAGGGCCTTCGTTGGCCCCCACGCTGCGACGTACTTACAAATACAAAATAGGAGCACCCACTACTCAAGTTTCCTCGCTGGGACCGAGGGCACTTCAGAGAGCGCCATCCGAGTTACACGGTGGCTTTGCAAACCCGGGGAGCTGGCCAAACCCAAAACATGCAGAGCCGGCTTCGCTTCTTGCCTCCTCGCTCCTGCTCCGCCCGGAGGGCAGGGGCAGAGGACGCCTCTCCTGCCCCTTCTCCCGTTTCCGTGTCCTGCTCCCCGAGAGGCGACGGACGGTCGCCAACTCTGCGGGAGCGCCTTCATTGCCTCTCCTCTCTAAACAAAATGTGCGTCGAGTTGGCAGTTTATCTCAGCAACAAATTTTTCCTAAAATCAGTTCCATATGGAGCCTAACTTTTCTGAGGTAAGGTTGACCTAAACCCCGGTTGTGAGTCTGGGGGGTAAAGAGGAATTGAATGCCTTCTCTGTGCGAACATGGGATTGCACCCCTCAAGATGGCCTGTATCTGAGGACTGTTAGCGCCCTGCACGGCAGGTTTAAAGACAAGGCTCGCAGGCGGGAGAGCGCGTCCACACAGTGGTCTCTAGTTCGAGGGACGGGCAACCCGAAGCAGAATCTGGATCCTTGACTCCTTGCACACACGTTGTGTTTCGAACCGTTGGTGGTAGGAAGTGCTTTCTCCCGAAGGCACTCATTCATTCATTCCTGCTTCCGAACGTCAGGCCACACATTCCCATGCGGTTGTAAAGTATGAAAAATGTCTAGTAATGACACCAATAACTTTTTATTGATTGCTTCTTCTATTATAGGCCCTGTACTTTACGCATAAAAAAAAAAAAGAGCTATTCCTTCCAATAAATGAGGAGGTTGATGGATAAAGAGGTTAGTAACTTTCCGGAGGCCCCAGGTGCGGGGAGGGGCGGGGCTTGGGGTTTGCAGGGCTGAACCACAGGGCGTGATGCCTTAACTATCACGCAGCCACATTGCACAGCCGTGTAAATGGTAAGTAGACACACAAGAGCGAGTCATTCCTGAGAATGAAAACCAGTTCACCCGACGGAGCGTCCTTCACCTGCGGCAGCCTCCGCGGGCAGATGCTGCCCGCCTTCCGCGCCCTCCGTGGGGAAGGGGGACCAGCCACGGGCTGCGGACGAGCCTGCTTCCCCGCTCCGCCGACAAAGGCCGCGTGAGCGAGGTGCCTTCGGCCCCCCAGTTCTTCTTCTCTGTGTGATTCCTAAGGCTGTTGTGCATCCAGGGAACACTTCCATACAGAACCGCACCGCCGGGGAAGGAGAGGAAAAACGAGGCCCTGTGTCCTCTGAACGGGAAGCGTCAGTTCGAGGCACGGAGACACACGGCACTGTTGCCGTTTCGTTTCTTCCCCGGTGCCATCCCTGCGCGTCCGTGACCTTGCCCGAACGCTGTGGCATGGCCAGGTCTGGCCAGGGGCCGGGTCACACTTCTCTGTCATCTGGAGAACGTGGGGAAGGACCTCCCTCTGGCTAATGGGCTTTGAGGACGTGTTTCTTTCTAAACAATCGTTCAGCTTTTGCGGTCTTTGGAAAGGCAAGTTGTTAAGGAGAGAAGGGAAAGGAATCTAAAAAGAAAAAAGGATTTGCCTTATTTACAAGGTATTGATTTTATAATTCAGTGTGAGGAAGGGCAAAAGGCAATTACGATGAGTTAAAAGAGCAGACGGCATGGACGCGCAGCTGAGGGGCTTCCGGAACACGTGTGCAGAGCTCTCTGACCCTAGCTTCCTCTCACTCCGAGGTCCCCACCACCACCCCAAAACAAGAGGCACAGGGACCTCGTTTGTTTCTCAAATGGCTATTTAAAAAAAACATTTCTCACTCACAACTTTTTACTATACAGCTACATAAAGAAAATCCAACCATCAATGTACATAAAATATAGACACATGGTGAAATTATTTTTTCCAAGATATTCCTAATAGGTTGCTTGGGACCAGGCTGACAAAACAAGAGATTGATTGAATTTTCCCCTTTCACCTGATTGCTTTTGGTCGTGGAAAGACAGGCAAGGCTCGGCTGAGCACCGATGGTTCATCCTCTACAGCGACACCTAAGAATCCGCCCGGCACAGGGCAGGCTGGGATTAAGACGTTCCAATGGACGCAGGGCACGGTGCCACCAGTGACGGCGTCTCGGCTGGAGACACAACTTCTGGGACTCTGTGAGCCACCAGGGGAAAGAAGAGCTGACGGACGGGATGGCGCGGAGTGTGTCTGACACACGGGGTGAAAACGGGTCACAGAGTCAGACAAACGCGAAACACGAACGCGAACCTCCTTACAACAAATGAAAGAGGAAAGGGACAGGGTTGTCCCCGAGCTGAGACCTCCACAGCCTGCACTTCTCAGAGCCCACCTTGAACTTCAAGAGGCTGGAGCTAAAGGGCAGGCCGGTTCTGCTCTGCTCCGGACCAGTGACAACGAATGGTGCTGGGAAAAGCTCCTGATCACTGTGTCCTTTCTTTTATGGAAGACAGCTCCCTGTCATGGACTTCTCGGGGAGAAATGGCAGATTTGTGAGGGATTTACCCCCTCGCCTCACCACCAGACCCCGCATAAGCTCTACTCCGCGTCCACTCAGGGAGTTCATCGCAGAGCCCTGGGCGGGTGCTGATGAGGACGGCACCAACACACACAACGAGGTTCGTTATGCTGAGCAGTGTCCCCGTAGGAGCCGCAGGGCACGGGACCAGCCACCCAGGGCGCATGAAGTCATCCGCTGCTGCCGACAGGAAATTGTACAAATCACACCCCTGGAGCTGAAGGGATCAGGGCGCATAGGTCATAGGCTTTGAGGACGGAGAAAAAAAAAATCTGTGCAAAATAAATTAAGGACACTTCCAAAAAAAAAAAAAAAGCAAAAAGAAAGACATTCACATACATATGCTTCACACACACACATACACACACACACAAAACCTCTTTAAAACCTAATTAAACATAATATAAAACCTTATGGTGGCAATGACAGTGCCCTATTTCTCTAAAAGAGAGACAATAAGCTATATGCTAGGCCATGACAAGAAAAACAATTGTCCCAAAGATCTGGCCACCAAACACTTTTTTAAAAAAAAAAACCCTTACAATAATTACATCAGCACATGGACCCTGGAAAATTTCTCCTGCCGTGAAAGGTCAGATGGACATTTCCTGCTTCGCATTTCTAGGACACGCTGTCTTCAGACAACAATGAGCGTGAGACAATAGCTTGGCACGGGTTCAACGCAGATTAAGAAATGTGAGCCGGGATGAGTCAGCCTGGAGTTCAACGGTCTCGGGGATGACAGGACAGGCAGGCCGTGCCCGGGGAGGGTGGCCCCCGAGAAGGCGACTCTAGCAGCTGACAGACACGTCTCGGCCTTCGTCTTTGATGCTTGTTGACGAGCGAAGGGCTCTTTTGCGGAACGCTGACATGGACGCAGACGGCAGCTGAGGCGGTGTCTGAATCACAGGGCTTTAGAGAGAGCATTGCCCAGGCGAACCTGCGGCGCAGTGCGAGCAGGAGCGGGCGGGGCCGCCGCCGTGGTTAACCAGGACAGGCTGCTGAGCCCCCTCCACAACCGTTGCTCCTGCTCCGACCGGCAGCCAGGTGGGAACCAGAGCTCCCTCGTCTGTCTCCAAACTCGGCAACTTCTGGGGCCCCTTCCCCTGCCCCGGGCCTCGTCGCCACCTGGAACACCATGAGACACAGCCTCCCGGTACCAGGCCCCCCCCCCCCCCCGTACACTCGGTAGCCCCTCTTCCAAGTCCTCTGATGCCCTGCTGGCAGCCTCCGAACATGCGGGCATCAAAACAGCCCAGGCCGACTTGGGAACATGCGGGCCGGTCAGCTCCAGTGGCCTCTCCCCTCTCTGCTCTTCTGCCACTCAGGAAGTACATGTTGAGGGGGAGAGTGGAGGGGGAGCGTGCAGGGGTGGATGCTGGGACAGGCATCAGGCTTAGGAGGAGCAGAAGCCGGGGAGTTTCAGAGCACTCGGTGAGGCCAGGGAGAAGAGTAGGCAGCCGTGGGGAGGGCCGCCTTTCACCCAGTGCCAGAGAGGGCCCGGGGCCTGGCGGTCGTCCTTGACCCAGCCTTCTCCTTCCGGGTCCGCGCCCGATCGCCAAGTCCTCCTCGTTTTCACTCCAAGGGAAGAAAACACCTGCTGGTTTCCCACCGCCCCACCACCAAACAATGAAGTTTTATTTACTTAAAAATTATATAAACAGCGCATGTGTTTTTTACATTTCAAAACAATGTAGAAACAATACAGAGAAAAAGTAAAAATCATCTCCAACCCTACCTCCAGAAGCAAGAACAGTTTTGATACTTTGGTGACAGGTCTCCAGGCAGTGCTGGTGACACTCCTGAGCACATGCAGTTTTACAGAAAGGGGGACGTGTGATACCAGGCACTGGGTGACCTTCTGCGTCCACTTAATAATAGGGCAAGGAGAGCCTTCTATTTCCAGAAATATAGGCACGCACACTCCTTTTTCATGGCTGCATAATATTCCTCCGAGGGCCCACGCCATCATGTGTTTGACGAACGTCCCGCGGAAGGACAGAGTTTTTTAAACTGATGGCTGTGATGGCAGCGGCACAGACGGTGAGTGTGCCACACGAGACCTTCTTCCCAGGTCTGACCCTGAGAAATAGCCCCGGGGCTTATTCCCACGTATTTGTGTCCTTGATGAAGTAGTGTGTCCATTTTTCATCCGAGTGCTTTCTTTATTGATTCATCAGACCTCTTTGTGTATCAGGGATACCATCCCCCCATTTCATATCATTCCTATGTCACAAATTGGGTTTTTTCCAGTTTGTCCCTGGCTTTTCAAACTCGATTTTGTGACTTTTACATGATCAGATTTGCCAGTGATTTCTTTTTTGGCTTAGCCCTACTGACTGACTCTCCTCACCTGCCGCTGAGTCAGATCCGGTCCTTTATGACCTGCCACACAGGTAAGTATGACCATCTGAACAAGTCTCCCTGCCAGGCCTTGGGCTCTGCCCCCTGGAAATCTATGCTCCACACAGCTGTCAGAGTGTTCCTTTTCAATTTTTAATTTTTTATTGATTAGAGAGAGAGAGAGAAAAGAAGAAGAATGGTGGGGAGAGAGAGAGAGAGACATCTATTTGTTATTCCACTTACTTATACATTCACTGGTTGATTCTTGGATGTCCCCTGGCTGGGGACTGAACCCACAACCTCGGTGTATCACGACGAGCCTCTAACCAACTGAGCTACCCAGCCAGGGCCAGAGTGTCCTTTCGAAAATGAAAATCTGACCAGGTCAAGCCCCTGTCTAAGACTGTTCAGGGGTGTGAGTCCCAGGTTGGGCAGTTCACTTGGATTTTCCACGCGTCAATAAATAACTCCCCAAATACTCCCCAAGGCATTGTTTATTTGCAAAGATTTTTAAAGATAGAGAAAAAGCACATTTTTACTTCAAGGAAAACACAAAAACATTAATGGAGCAAGATGGAAAATTCAAGTGAATGTTTAGGGTAAACTAAAGTTAGGATAATCTGATATTAACTATTAGAGTTCAGGTGGAAATGTTTAAAAGGCAATGGATGGGGAGGATAGAGCTTGGCTCCCTACGTGGGAGGCAGGGAGAGCCTTGCGTTCACCCAAACCCCCCGCCTCCCCAGCCTCTCTTGATGTCAGGCGCAACTATGTGGTTGATTCCTGATTCATGGAAGGTGGAGAAATTAGGGAGATCATAAGATGTAGTGGCCAGTTTGGGACACTGTTAAGAGTGCAAGAGGACAAGATTAATCGTTGCACTGGGAATTCGGGTGTAAACTGGGGCGTGTGATCGCCATGGGGAGGAGTGAAGGGGCCTGGGACTAACTCTCCCCTCTCACCCCTGGTCTGTCCACAGATGGGGGAGGCGCTGGCAGAAGACCCCAGGCCCTGTGCAGAGCCAGGGATGAACGGCTTCCACTGACCTCTTCTGGGAGTGAGAACAACGTTTGTGACGTGTCAAACCATTGTTGGTGACAGCAGTTCCCACCCTGACCAGGGGCGGACGCCACACGGGACACGAGTCTCCCCACAGTGCGACCTGTCTTTGGTTCTTCAGCCTCGCTGTTCATTACCCTCCTGCTTGAATCTCAGCTCTAGCAAACTGAACTGCCTACTCCTGCGTTTTAAAATTCCTGGTTACGGCCTCGGCTGATGTGGCTCAGTGGATTGAGTACCGGCCTGTGGATGGAAAGGTCGCCGGATCGATTCCCAGTCAGGGTACATGCCTGGGTGGCAGGCCAGGTCCCCAGCTGGGGGTAGGTGAGAGGCAACCCATTATGTATCCCTTGCACACTGATCTTTCTCTCCCTTTCTTCCCCTCTCTCTAAAAGTAAATAAATAAAATATTTAAAATACTCATTTATGGCCCTGGCCAGGTAGCTCAGTTGGTTAGAGCCTCAACACGATACCCCAAAATTGTGGGTTCGATCTCCAGTCAGGGCACATAGAGGAAGCAACCAATGAGCACAAAAATAAGTGAAACAACAATTAGATGTCTCTCTCTCAAAATCAATAAATAAAAAATAAAGACAAAATACCTGCTTATGTGTCTGCCTCTCGCCAGGAAGCTACTTGATGACCAGAACTTAGTCTTCATCATCTTCGCAGCGCTGAGCATCGGCACAGAGTAGCAGTCGTAAGTGTCTGCTGAATAAAGAAACATTTAGCCAAGTCAGAAGCAACTCTTTCAGCGCCGGCTGTGCCACCCCCAGAACTAAAACTATCGGAACCATATACCGCACGGAGGAGCTTATGTCCGCAAAGACTACACTACAGGGTTTCGGAAAACTGAGCTACCCGTTTTGTAGCCCAAGCATCTGGGTGCAAAAATACTCTTCCTCCTACCCTTCTGTGTTCATCCATCTCCACTGCCTGCCCACTCCATGCACACACACACACACACACACACACACATTTGCTCACTTCCTAGGGGACTATTTGACTTAATTAACAATAGCAGAATAAGTTCTAAGGAAAAGGAAAAATGAAGATTTTAAAGTTCAGATCCTACTGCTGGCGAATAATCCCCGCATGAGGTGCCTCGGCTCAGCGGAGGGATTAGTGTTCTGCTTCCCCGGTGATTGGAGTTGACGTGCAACCGACAACAATGTGCGCCAGGGCATCTTATCAACTCGAGGAAGGTGCTTTGCCGGCGCGATTTCATTAATATTCATGGCAGTGAAGCTGCCCAGAGAGCCGACGTCCTCTTTGCTCTAAGGCAAGGAGGCGCTTTCCCGCCTCGTTCTGAAACGTTGACGGCTTCACGCATGCCCAGATGTCCAGCTGAGAATGGAATCAGCCGTCCCTGCCTCCCCCATCCACACACAAAAGCTAACGCAGCCTGCGAAGAAGAGAAGGATTGGTGAGGATGAAGAAGGAGGGGCAGGACAGAGGAAGAGAAAAAGGCTGCGAATGAAATATGCCAAACTACGCCCACAGACGGACACACAGCACCCCCAGGACTAATTAATGCAGCTTTGTTTTCATGCCAAACATGAGGGCGACATTAATTAGAGCGAAATCTCGTAATCCATTTCCCAGTTCATTAATTATGCACCAAGGCCAAGTTTTTGTTGGCCTGACATGAGACACTCCGGCTCCAGTGAAGACTTGACGCTGCACATCATACAACCGTTGCGGGCTCTCCTGACTTTTCGGGATGGCGTTTGAGAGCTTCCGCAGGTCATCCGCTGTGTGCGTCTGTGTGCCCTCGTAGGGACTCTGTGATTAGGGAATATCCTTTCAGCTGAGGACAAACTGTTTCTTAGCGAGCACTCCATCCATCTCTGTCATAGGCACATGACAATTCCAGTGAGTCGTACACTCAAAAATGGTTAACTTACTGTGGTATGTTTTACCACAATAAAATTTATCTTTGGCCCTAGCTGGTGTGGGTTGCAGGCCAGGTCCCCAGTGGGGCCCATGTGAGAGGCAACCACACGTTGATGTGTCTCTCCCTTTCTTTCTCCTCCCCCCATCTCTCTAAAAATAAATACATAAAGTCTTTAAAAATTATTTTTAAAAGCAAAGAAAATCTATAGATTTTTGAAAAAGTGAAGTTACAGGGAGACTATAGATGTGACCAAAGAAAGGAGTTTGCAGGTTCTCCAACCGTCTCAGAAGACCCCAGAATGTACTTTCTTGTGTGCAAAGAAAGTATTACAAGACGAACTTCCGAATTTGGACAAGCTCAAGTGCGCTGTCTGCAAAGAGACTTGGGGGAAGGAAGGACGTTTGAATGACGTCTTCAGCAAGCATTCACCAAGCAGTCCGAAGGTTCTCGGCACTGCGCGAGTTAATCTGGAGCTACCGACATTTAACCCCATGCAGCTCCTGAACATTATTCCCTACACACCTGGCACCCTTCTCTACCTATGACTGGACGTCACGTCTCCTGGGACCAAGTACAAGCAAAGGCCAGACGGGCCGGCCTTGGAGAATTGAGCAAATAAAGGCCCCGGGCTGCCGTCGCCGGCGGACAGGTGAGCCTTGGCCGCTGCCGTGAGCCGGTCCCCCTGTGAGCAGTCCTTCAGGGGCATTAATAAAGACCACAGCCCCACGCTCTCGGGGGGACCCAGTGAGTGTCAGCCAGCTCGTGACCTTTCCCAACCTTTGCATGGAGATACACGGCACAAAATGCCATCAAATCTTATCTTGACCCTGGAGCGAGGAAAGAATGTTCAAAATCACACAACTGAACTTAGTGCAGCAGCTAGTTCCGATCTGAGGCAAAATTCTGGTCAGTAAATCAAAGTGAGTTTTGAAATGAGAAAGAAAAAAATTGAAGAAAAGATATAACAAAGGCTCTGTTAAGAATGATTGAATTCTTTGTCTAATCTTTCACCATGGAAGTATAGATAATTGATATTTTTATTTCAATAAAAATGAGCCATTAATACTCTCCCCTCCCCAAAGATGCACACAACTGGTGTTAAATTCTTTTTGTCACTTTCCCCTAAAATTCATTATTTTAGAGTCTTCGTTTTCGCCCAGTGTATTTGCTGGTGTTCTCGAATGCCCTTCTCTGCTGTTATCTCTGACCTTCTCCGGAGAGGGGCCGTCTGCGACCCGCGCAGCCTGCAGGGCACCAAGAGAGGAGACTGCGTGCCTTTGGCCCGCACGGTGGGCCCCGTGGAATGAGAGGGCAGGCGTCAGAGATAGTTATCCGAAGGACAGGCTTCTGCTGACGCACCTCCCGCGGCCCCAGTGCCCGTCAGAGCGAGGGCCCTGGGCTGGCCCACGAGACCCTGTCCGGGAGAGCAGCGTGCGGTGGCCAGTCCGGAGGCGCAGGCGGCATTTTCATGTTTCTTCGCCTCCTGTTCAGGGAGTGCACTTCGCTTATCTGACGATGAGACCAAGAGGGCTGGGACACATGACATTCAAAGGCCCCCAGCGTGCAGCCACCGACATTTGCGGAGCCTTTTTAAGTTCTCAAGAAGCTTCACGTGCCTCATCTCCACTGAGCCAAATCAACCCTGCGAGGCAGACGGTGCCAGTGTCCACGCTGACAGATGAAAGTGGGACCGAACAGAGTGACTGCGCTGAGGAAAAGCTTCTGGGGTCGGTCTCCACTCACTGAGCCCCCCGGGGCTGCCATGGCTCTGTCTAGGGGCAAGGTGGCCTCCCAATGGGCTGCAGGTATGCAGCCAGGCTGCAGGTGTGCTGCCTGCAGACCCCCTCACCTGTGAACCCCTTCACCTGCGGACCCCTTCACCTGCAGACCCCCTCATTTGCAGACCCCCTTGCCTTCAGACTCCCTCACCTGCAGACTCCCTCACCTGAGGACTAGTCGGAAGAGCAGCAATGACAGAAACTATGCTCTGGTTGACAGGTCTTGGTGAGGGGTCTGCAGGTGAGGGGGGTCCACAGGTGAGGGGGTCGTCAGGCAGCACACCTGCAGCCTGGCTGTGTACCTGGCTGTGTACTTGGTGAACCGTCTGAGATGCCAGCTTCTCACTTAAGACGTCCTAGAAGAAAAGCAGTGGGAAGCAGTGGCCAAGTGTGAAATCCCTTTTAAGTTCCCACTGATAAATCTCCAAGCTATTTTTTAATGAAAGATCGCACAGTGATTTGGGGTATGAGACCCAGATGCAATGGAGTTTAAGTCAATTTTCATTTCAAAAAGCAAAAAGTTCTCCTTCCAGAGCAAGCTACTTATGCCTATGAATAAGGCTTCCTAGGAGACATCTATACAAATAAAAACTAGAGCTTTTATTGATGCAGGCCGTCTCTCATCTGGCAATAAGCAATAACTATTCATTCGGAGATACACATGCTAATTGTAAAACAAAACAGAAGTCCCTCCCCACCCCTCCGAACGAGAACAAAAGAAGTAGAACTTAAAATTGTTAGCCTGATTCACCTCACTGAGATATATTTCCAACGAAATTATATTGACTTCTAAGTCAAACAGTATAACATTTTTGGTCAACAGTATATGAACCGTCATTGTGATGTTGACTCATTTCAAAAGAAGTTTGGGTTTCATGAATACAGGAAAATTTTTTCGTTTGAAGCGCCAGCTTACAAAAATATTTTTGTTGAAGTGAAACATGTCATGGTCATGGATAAACGATGTTCAAACATCAGCATATATTAGAATAAAAATCTGTGGGTGGAGAGGAATGGACACATGAGGTAAGGGGAAAATAATGTAAATATCTGTAACGAAAGCTTAATGATGTACTTTTTAAATGGATGGCAGGGTATTGACTTGATATGATATTTAGATCACATTAGTGACCATTAAAAACAGTGATAGAGCAGTTTCGTTTTTAAGTAGAATTTACAGCAGGAGGGAGCTGACGTTCTCTGCAACTATTTACACCTAAAAATGTCCAGCTGTAACAACGTGCCAGAGGGAAGCACACACTTTTTCAAAATCCGATTCGGCTGTATGCGACCAGGAGCGTTTAGAGACCATCGCGCTACAGGAATAGAGCGCCGTGTCTAATATTGGTATGAGAAATGCAGTCATTTCTAAAGCAGACAGAAGCTCCGAAATCACAGCAATTCATTACTAAAGCAAACGGGGCCCTGCGGAGGTGTTCGCGTCTCAGCCAGCACCCACGCCAGCCGTCTGCCTGGCTCTACCCGGACGACGTCTGCAACATTCTGGCCAGCCCCTCGCGCAGCGCCGCCTAGAGGACGCTGTAGGAAGCTTCCAAGAAGCGCTAGGAAGGAGTAAGACCCCAGGAAGCTGAAGTGCAATAATCACACAACTTTGTGTGATTAGCCGCATATGATACATAATTTTCTTACATGGTATAAAGAGACACGCACACACGTGATCACATAACCTTGACCTCCCACCCTGACTCGCCTGGCTGACACGTGGGGTTCTATCATTTTCCCAATGACTAATCAGGAAGTTACGGACCCCCGTGGAATGGCATCTGCCGCAATGAAAAAGACGGACCTTGTGCACAGGAATGACCGCACACCAAACAGGAAATGACAATCTCGCTGCAGGATTTCATTTCTCTTGGGGGGCAAGGTGACCATGTAAGCCATCAACGTTAAAGTGGCACTGATTTTTGATGGGAATTCAGGGGAGGAGTGTTTAAAAAAAAAAAAAAAAACGACTTCGCTGGGGCTCTTAGGACACGGAGTTCTGTTACTTACGAGAGAGCTCAGGAAACTTTTACAGTCTAAACACATTGAAACTCCCTGGTGCAAAACACTCGGCTCAATTATGGGAAAAGCCAGTATCAGCGGCGAACAATCGCCCAGCACCAGAATGAAAAGAAGGAAATGTGGTTCTGAGCTGCTTGCCAAGGCTAAAGAAAGTAGAGCAGCAGCGGAAGACCGAGTGGCTGTTCCAGACCGAGAGGATGCATTCCCGTTTGTGTTTGCCACTTACAGTTTGGAACAGGGCATTATCTTCCAACTCGGGGTAAATACAGCTGCATTAGAGAACAACGGCAGGGAAGAAGGGAGGGGCGAGGGCTTAACAGGTAACTGAGAAATTCCTTTGAATTTCAATACATCTTATGCCCCATTAGGGGTGTAGGGAGGCTGTCTTCTTTGTCATTCTCGGTGTTAAGGGTGAAGAGAGTAGGCCCAGGCACTCGCATTTTAATCTTTGCTTTTAACAACTTGACAGCGGGAGTATCCAATGGAAGAATTTTAAAGCAAAATTACTTCAGAATTCCATATAAAGCACTGGTTCCCAACATTCTGAGTACAGTAATTGTCACGCTCCGTGTAACGGAGAATTTCCAAAACCAGAGTTAAAGTGAAGACTCGACCACTCCTCGGTGCATCCATCACCCCGTGGCCCAACCACCACCATGGCCAACCTCATTTCATCTCTACTCCACCCACCGATTCCCCCCAGATTATTCTGAAGCAAATTCAGGATACAGGAGGATGTATTTTTGTTTGTGATGTGAAACGTTTGAGAGCCCTCCCCTCTTGCACTGCGGTGGTTGCATTCTGAATAACACTTGATTGAGAAAATCTGGATGGGCACGTGGGCTGGTGCCCACCCCACCTCCGCCCCTCTGCAGAGACTCCGACACTCCCCGTCGCGGGGTCTGCACCAGGACTGGGCGCTCCTGGCATAATACAAATGCCTGGAAACGTCGCTGAGAACCATGCATATTTATCAGCGCCTTTACACACACTCTCATCACAAACACTGTTCACAACGCTTTATTTCCCAGGAATGTCCTTGTCCCTCCAGGTTCCCGAGCAGATTAGGAAAGATAGCATTCGAATTCTTAACAGAATCTTTGTTGCCTCTGTATCCACCAAAGTAGCATTTCTCTACCAAACTGTAACAAAGGGTTAGCACAGGCCGCTGCTTTCCAAAAGTTGTGACCCCGAACAGCTGTTTGGGGGGCTTTGTGACATGGACATTACCTATGCAGAAAAGCCCAGATCCTTGTGGGCTGGGAACCTCTGCACAATCCGGCCCCAGAGCGGGCGGGCGTGTTGGCAGGCTCCCCGAGCAGCCACGGAACAAATGAGCAGAGGCTGCGTCCATGCACTTGGAAACAGCAACTCCACACCGGAGGCCCGGGTACACCCTGTACATTTCCTTCCCGGGAAAGACTAACAGGCAGTGCTGAGAAGCCAGAACTTCTCCTACGTATGAAATTCACTTCTGTAAGAGGAAGAAGGAAAAACCAAAGCCTCTCCTTTCTTTGGATGAGAGGGATAATGTCTTTAGTTTCTTTGGTAAGGGACACTAAAAAAAAAATCCCGATTTCTGCTCAGCGCACACATGTAGTTAGTACTGATTAATGCTAATGGCATTCACGTATTTAAACAAGAGTGCACTCAATCTCATGATTGTAAATATCATTCAGAAAGTCTGTAATTGGAATTTATTGGTACGAATTTAATCCGGATCAATTTTAAGCTCCTAAACTTTTATGTTTAAATGAACAGAATTACCTCCAGTAAATCCTATCTGACACTGCTTATATGAACAGAAAAATTATAGTAGTATTACATTTATACTTTATTAATGACGATCATCTCCAATTGGCTATTTTTCCTGGTTTCATGAAAGACCCTGTTTGTAATTATAAATTTCTAAAAATAGTCATTGAAGATTCCAATTTTAGCTTTATTTTTCTAAACATATCCATTATGAAACTGAGCAAATAGAACGAAATCTTGCTTACATAGTACAATGTGTTTCTAAAACTCAGTTCAAATATGAAATAAGCCAATCTAGTTTTCAACCAGGGAAATTATTCTCTGCTTCCTGAGTTCCGTATTAATTAGATTATGCCTAAATCCTAGTAGTTTGCATAATTGAATTTAATTTGCCAGAGGGAGAAGATTACGGCTTTGGACCTCTGCTAAGGGGTAATGCTGTTCAGTCAGCAAAAATATATCACATTCTAAAGAAACTAAAATGCATTCATAATTTTAGGATGGTAAAATGGAGTCTTCTTTTCAGAGGCCCAATTTGTTGTTTTTTTTTTCATTATATTTTATTGATTATGCTATTACAGTTGTCCTCATTTTTCCCTCTTTGCTACCTCTCCACCCAGCACCCCCCCCCAAATCCCTCAGGTAATCCCCCCACCATTGTTCATGTCCATGGGTCGTGCAGAGATTGTTTGGCTGCTCCATTTCCTATACTGCACTTTACATCCCCATGGCTGTTCTGTGACTACCTATTTGTACTTCTTAATCCCCTCACCTCTCCACCCATTCTCCCCCTACCTCCTCCCATCTGGCAGCCATCAAAACTCTCTGTATTCATGATTCCTCCTCTGTTCTTCTTGTTTGCTTAGTTTATTTTTTAGATTCAATTGTTGATAGGTTTGTTTTTGTTTTTTGCTTTTTTGCCATTTTATTGTTCATAGTTTTGATCTTCTTTTTCTTAAATAAGTCCCTTTAGCATTTCATATAATAACAGTTTGGTGATGATGAACTCCTTTAGTTTTTTTCTTGTCTGGGAAGCTCTTTATCTGCCCTTCAATTCTAAATATCTTTCCTGGGGAGAGCAGTTTTGGCTGTAGGTCTCTGCTTTTCCCAACTTTGAATATTTCTTGCCAATCCCTTCTCATCTGCAAAGTTTCTTTGGAGAAGTCAGCTGAGAGTCTTCTGGGAACTCCCCTCTAGGTAACTAACTTTTCTCTTGCAGCTTCTAAGATTCTCTCTTTATCTTTAACCTTCAGCATTTTAATTATGACGTGTCTTGGAGCAACGAGGCCCAATTTGAACAGACCTCCCCCACTCCGAATGCACCTGGTTAAATGTTCATAATCATGGAGTATGGTCAAACATTAGTGAGAAGCTCATTTATTATATCCCCTTCTGGTGTAGTGTCTATTCCTGAAATGTATCTTCTGCTCATTTCGCTAACCTATCATTAAAATATAAAATTTCAGACCTGGACTTTTATCCATTACTTTTTTGTACATCAACCTTCAACAAATAGCCAGGCAGATACTTCTCCAGCAAAATGGGATTATTCAGGAACCACACAGAATGGCAGTTCAGGACATAGGGTTCAATGGCACACCACCTGCAAGTCAACAAAACAAAGGCAAGGAACCTTCTTTGATAGAGGAAGGGGAGCTCAGAGGAAGTGTAGTGACTTTTCATTGGCTGAGCCTTGCCAGCCTTTCATTGGCTGAGTGGTTGCCGGGGGAGAAGGAGATCCTCCTCCTTCCTGCTGGAACAGAAAAAACGTCTAGTCTCTTCTCCTTTGGGATAACGGTGAATGAGTGGGAGGGCACAGGAGCTCCCCCTGCAGGCCCTCCCCACTCCAATTTCCAGGAGGGGTCTGTTTATTAACCTTCACACTGGCCTTAATATGTTTGCTCTAGATTGAATAATTTTTTTCACTCCTCACCTCTACCTTTCAGAAAGAGTGTACTCTATTAACAAACTTGCTGTGTTTAAAAAAGAAAGCAATGAAAGAGAACCTTTGGAACTTATCTATAATGGAAAAAAGAAGAACCAAAATTGTGCAAGAAGTAAAAAACTTGCTTTACAGGAATTTCAAGATGTTCTGATGAAACAGCATTCTTCCAGATTTTCTTGGAGGCCACTTTACTCTTGGACAAAATGTGTCCAAGCAAACTTTGCGGTCTTTGGTAGGTAGTGACTTTGGCCTATTCTAAGCCACTTGGTATTCCACCAGCTACCCCAAAGGTCATGTCAGTCATAAAGAGCCAGGTCGACCCCGGAATCCTGGATTATAACAAGTGTGGCCCAGTTCCGGGTCAGTTCTTGGCTGCTGTGACCCCTGTCTAAGGCAGTAATATATTCGAACGTAGCTTATCACTAGAACCATTCAAGGCACCATTGACAAAATACAGATTTCTGGAGAACCAACCCCGGTTTCTTGAACTGGAATCTTCGAGGTGGGAATTGTGATGCAGGCTGGGTGAGGCAGCAGCTGGAAATGAGAATTGTTTAAAAAGTTCCTCAGAGGACTTTTTAAAAACCAGCATCATTGAGATATAATTTTCATATCATGCAATTTACCCATTTGAAGAATACTCTCTGACGATTTTTAGGATATTCACAGACACGGTCAAGCATTTCCAGTGTCAGCCTTAGAGCATTTTTATCACCTCCAAGGAAATCTATATTCTTCAGATGCTGTCCCTCCACCCCCCACCCCCATCCCCACCTCCAGCTCTAAGAAACCATTTCTGCTTCTCCAGCATTCCCTCTTCTGGATTTTCGGATGAACAGAATCATATGATACGTGATCATTTGGGCCTGGCTTCCTTTCCTCAGCGTGATGTGATCGACATCCGTCCCAGCTGTAGCATGTGCTAGTACCGCATTCCTTTTGAAGGCCAAACATCCCACTGTGTGGATATACCACATTTTGCATACCCATCAGTCCCCTGTTGGACATCTGGGTCCCCAGAAGACCTAATCATTGGCCATATTGGGTAACCATTAATAGAAGGGGATCAAATATTGATCAAACAGCAATTCCAAGTTCTTCACACAAAGCAGGCCAGGGTCCTACTCTACAAAGCAGGGGAGAGGGCGGGGTGGGGGGAAACTTGGCGGGAAAGGCAGGACTTGGGGCGGAATTCTGGCCATGCACTTCCTGGTCATATGACCTGGGCAGTGTCTTTCATTCTCTCTACCTTCATTTTCTCATTTAAAAAATAGAAATAATGATTTTCACTTCACAGACTTGGGAGGGTACTTGAGACAGCTACAGTCAAGTGCCTATAGCTGCCTAGCACACAGCTATTTTATGCATGACAGTTATTCTTATTTTCCCCGTGAATTAAACCAAGACATCCACTCAGATACAGAATGATAAAGGTGGATAGATTACCTGCATTTCCATCTAGAAAATAAATTATTATAAATACAATAAGACTCTCCAAATTATAAAAAAGTAAAAGGACAGATTGGAAAGTACAATTCCTTCACTTTTTTAACTAAAGTCAAACTAATAAATAAAAGTCTACTTTTTCATTTGGAAAAAAAATAGAAATACCTTCTATTTAAGATACTAATCATATTTTCCTTGCTTCATTGCATTTTCAAAGTCTACATACTCCATACACTCTGTGTATCTTCTGAAAGTTCTGCCTATCTAAGTGCATGTATATTTATGCATATGCACACACACGTGGACACATCTAATTATAGTTAATGCTTACTGAACCCTCGATATATGCTAGGCGATGTATTTTATGTTTGTTAACATACCTAATCCTTCCAACAACATTACATGGTCAGCTAAGGAAACTTAAGCAGAGCACAGCCAAGGATCCTGCTCTGGCCCTGGCCAGGTGGTTCATTGGGTTGGAGTGTCTTCCTGCACACCAAAAGCTTGTGAGTGCCGTCTCTGGTCAGGATAGATACCCAGGTTCGATCGCCAGGTGATCCCTTGTTGGGGAGCATGCAGGAGGCAACCGATCGATGTTTCTCTCTCACATCGAGGCTTTTCTTGCTCTCTCTCTCTCCCTCCCTTTTTCCTGCTCTCTCTCTAAAATCAATAAACATGTCCTTGGGTGAGGATTTAAAGGAAAAAAAAAAAAGAACATTGCTCTGGATGACAGAGCAAGTGAGTAGCAGAGCCCAATGACTTGTAAGAGTTTCTCTTCAATGTGTTTGTCTTAAGCCACTAAATTTGTGATTAATTTTTTTACTAGCAGCAACAGAAAAATTAACACTTCATATTACTAAACTTTGGAATAAAAATAATTCTAATAGATTGTGGAAACACAAAAATGCAATTTAAAACTATGTATTTTAAATTAAATATTAATCTCTTATTGCTACTCTGTGTGACTCTACTTCATTTTAATTAACTTATGGGATTATGGGGAGCTTTTAACAGTCACGAAATAGGTTCCCCTCGTTTCCTGGAAGACGCTCATTGAATGCAAGCATGTGCTTTTACTCTGACAGTTACCTAAAGCTAACCAAACGCATCGCCAGTTGCTTGAGAAACAGGATAGAAATGAAAGGATTAATCAGGACAGGGATTACTGGGATATTAAATAGCTACAACATGCATAGGCTTGGGCCACAACACCAATAATTTGATGGCCTTGTTCAAAATGGTAACATAACTAGGAATGTCCAAGACATAGGAGGGCACTGAACAAAGCGAGGAAAATCAACATTTTTAGTACAGATGGAGAAATTGATTTGACAAACCATGCTTAGGAACTTCAAAGGATTGCAATTTTTCACTTCAAACACTGCCAGTTCCTGTTGATCTTCCTCACTAGCATCTCACACACCCATGGGCTACACCTCATACCAGGAACTCTCAGATCCTATCGTATTTTGCTGATACTGCATAATAAGTGTGATTTTAACTCAGTGAAAATCTAAGATTAGGCTTAGATTTTCTTCTATAAAAGATTTTCTTGAAATAACGTTTGTCACAACAAAATTTGAACAATCGTGGGACCTCATCAAATTAAAAAGCGTCTGCATGGCTAAAGAAAATAGCATTGAAATGAAAAGAGAACCAACTATATGGGAAAACATATTTGCCAACGATACCTTGGACAAGGGTTTCGTTGCATAAAGAACTCACGCGACTCCACTCCAGGAAGAGAAACAACACAATTAAAAAATGGGCAAAAGACTTGAACAGACACTTCTCCAAGGAGGACATACCCAGAGGCATATGAAAAGATGCTCAGCATCACTAGCCATCGAGAGATACAAATTAAAACCACAATGAGATACCACTTCACACAGGTGGGAATGGCCATCATAAACAAATCAACAAACAAGTGCATCCTGGAGAGGATGCAGAGAAAAGGGAACCCTACTGCACTGTTGGTGGGGATACAGACTGGTGCAGCCGCTGTGGAAAACAGTATGGAATTTCCATACTGTTTCCCACAGAACCTAATCAACAAAAGAAAAAAGCAAGGAAAGTATAACCAGAGACATGGAAATTAAGAACAATCTGGCAGTAACCAGAGGGGAGGGGGAAGGGGATGATGGGGAAGGGTTTTCAGGAACAACTATAATGGACACATGGACAAAACCAAGAGGGGGACGGACATGGAAGTAAGGGAGGGAGGTGGGTTTGGCTGGGGTTGGGGAGGAGTGGTGGGAGGTAAATGAAAACAATTGTAATTGAACAACAATAAAATAATTTTTAAAAAAATTTGAACAATCATATTCATTCAATTCCATACTACCCAGCATCTGATACAATTCCCTTGTTTAATACAGTTGACATTCAATATAGAATTGTTTGTTTTTAAATAAATGTTCTATCATGGATTAGATCTCAGCTTGGGGCTTCTTATCTGGCCACTCTAACTCGCCTGAGGGTGCCCCCAGGACGGATAAGCCCACCCCCCTCTGCCTGTCCTCAGTGAGAGTAAACGGGGCAGATCAGCAGGTTGTGTGCACCCAGGTCAGGTCCCATTCCCGGCCTCCGGGCTGCTCCCGTGAGGGCCCAGTGACTTTCTGCCCTCGAACTGGACTCCTCCATCAAAACAGGAAAGAGTTGATATCATCATAAAACTGATTCAGATATTTGTATTTTAAGCTCCTTATCTCTGATTGTGGAATGAAAGGGTTTATCAACCCAGAGATTTTTTTTGGCAATCCAGAGTTAGCGGGAGGGAAATGCTGGGGTAGACAAACGATGTCAGGGGCGTCAGGGTGGTGTGGGTGCTGGGGCAGGCAGAGTCGTGGTGAGAGAGGTCTGTGCGGAGGGAAAGGGTCAGCAGTCACCAGGCTGTGTAAGAGCCCCTCCTTCATCCTCCCACGTCCTCTCTGCTCTCAAGTCTCAGGTCCCTCCTTTCATTCCTTGGCTCAAGAGTCTCCAATTCTGGAGTCCATGCTTCTTGGTCCCTTCTCTCACTGCATTTTAAGTAAAAGTCATCAATGCGCAGTGATTAAGAGCACAGGCCTTGGAGTGGGATTTGAATCCCCACTACTTGGCTGAGTGACCTCAAGCAAGGTATTTCACTCGGCTGGGTTGGGGCTCACTCACAGGTAAAGGAGGCAGATCACAATACAAGTGAATCTCTGAGGACAAAGACTGACCCTTAGGAAGTGGTCAATAAATAGGAGCTGTGTTTGGTATTATTCAAAGTCTAGCCAAATTCATCTTTCCTCGTCTAGATTCCCAAAGTACTTCCAATAGCTCTATTAGAAAGCTCACAATCACTTTAGCCCGAGCTCCCTGATGGATTCAGTGGTTGAGCCTTGCGGGGAGGTGCGGTGCAGGGGCTGGGGGTGGGCAGTGAGAAAAAAGGCCTGGGCGTCAGAAGGATGAGAAGTGACCAGGTCACCATATTGGCCACTGCGCACAATAAGCCACGGAGACACTGAGACCACCGTTTGCAAGGTTCCCCTGCTCAGCCACCCTGAGAAACGGGGCCTGGGAATGGAGGGGAGGAGGTGAGGAGAGAGCATGGCTCTGTCTGCTCTCCGGCTTCCACCAGTGCAGGGCGACCGCACAAGAAGTTAATTCTCCTGTACTTCTGAGTGTCATCAGGAAGCCAAATCTCCTGCCCCAGGGTGAGGCGCTTCACCTGAGCCCATGTGTCAGATGCACCCTGTGAGTCTGGGTGTTTGCTGGTTACCTGGCTACCCAAGGTGGAGGGCCAGTAATCCAGGACAAGGACTCAGTGGGCTCCAGGCTGCAGAAGCCCTGCGAGGTGCAGGGTAAGTTCTATCACAGAACTTGCACTAGGGGCTTTTGAGGGGCTGCTGACGGCCTGGACTGCAGGGTGGGCAGGCCCAGTGGGCTCCAGGGGGTGGGTAAGCTGTATCTTGTATTGTCTCCTATTTTATAAAGATTATAAGTTCTACTAGGGCAGGACTCTGTATTTTCATCTTTGGTCCTCTAACCTATAATGCAACATGCTGTATCTTACGTGAGCTTGACCTTAAGGTGCTGGTTTCAAAGACAGCGAGCAGGGAAGGGCAGGGGAGGGCTGTGCAGGACAGGAGACCAGTGCGCAGTTACCACAGAGCATGCTGAGCTGGGGTCCGAGCCGAGGCAGAGCTCAAGGGGCTCACGTGCCTGGGACACAGCAACAAGGGGGCACTTAAACGTCCAGTGCAGAGCATCCTGGCTGCTCGGGGAGAGAGTGACACACGCATCCCAGCCAGCAGCTGACGGGAGACAAGACCCAGGTCCCAGGACTGGGCACAGAGCATTAAAGATCCAGCCGGTTGGGGTTCAAAATAGGGTTTCAGTCCCAGACAGGGAACTGGAACAAACATGGGGACACCGAGGGCCAAGCCCTCCCAGCCAGGCTGGGTGAGCATGGCAGGTGGTTCCGGCAGAGGAAGCCACCGGTAGCATTTATATCCCTGATAGTCATAGTGGGAAGCCAATATTTATTGCATGCACTATTTTTTCTAAATCATGCTACTGAATCTTTCCAACACCTCTCTTAGAAACCAATATTTCCGTTTCACAGATGAGGACCTCCAGAGTCGGGAAAGGTAAACAACTTGCTGTGGCCACACCAGTGCCGAGTGGAGGGCCTGGGGTCCTGCCTAGGGGAGCCGACCCGCGCAGGCACACACCGTCAGCCACCCTCGAGGGTGGTCGTGAATGAAGGCCGACCACGCTCTCAGCAGAGTTCCAGTCGCACGGCGAGTCCTCGGCGAACATCATCCGTCATCGTCAGGCGCAGTAGCATTGTGACAGACGCAGAACTGTGACCTGGAGCAGTGGCAGGCACCCCGAGCTTGGGGTTGGCCCGGGTGCACGGGAGAGGAGACGGGAAGCATGCGAGGACAAGGGGCGAAGCGGCTGGTGTGACAGATAATGAGAACCTAGCCCTTTCCGCAGCAACAAAGAATGGGAGTGGGAAGCGTGGACTTTAGAATGACAAAGGCCTGTGTCCTGTTATTTATTAGCGCGAGACCTTGAGGAAGTTGCTCAACAGATGTGAGTTTCAAATGACTCGCACGTGCGCCGAGCAGAGGGCCCGGCCTGCCGCCCGTGCTGCACGGGCTTGGAGCACTAGCTCCGCCTCGCTGTCATGCTTTTCCACTCCAAAACACCAACCAAACAAAAACGAGAATGATCCCAGCACACAGCTCCTTTTTAAACGGGTGGATCCAGCGAGGCAAGTTCATTGCTCGGAGTGTAGCCGCTCTGTCAGCTGATATAATTTGTCACCCGCACCCACCTGCCACTTCAGCAGCCTCCTAAGCTGCGCTCAAGCGCCGGAGCACGACTGCAGGGACGTGTGTGACGTGCTGTGTCTGTCATCCGCGTCCACGCGGCTCCGGCAGGCATTCCTGTGTTAGTCATTTGTCTGGAGCTATTTTGATTTGACAAGGAGGAGGTAAATTTGAAGAGAGGGCTTGCTCTCCCCTCCCCCCAAAGCAGGTCACTTGGAGAGAGAGGCAGGAAAAGCACAGTACTGCCACCTCTCGCCGGCTTCTCCAGGACTGAGAAAATGTCGAGGAAACCTGGCACTCGCCTGCCAAAGGTCCGCACGGACAGTCTGACCTTTGTTTTCACTCCCACGACCTGCAGTGGCCCTCAGTGCAGTTGACACAGGCGCTGTGATGACCACACGGAGAAGCAGTGGGCAGCCTGCCAGTCGCATTTGCTTTGGGCCTCAACACTGATACACTTATTATCTTGCTAGATGGGGGGATGCACGCACGGGCGCAATAAGGGAGTCCATGGTCAGAGCGGAGCCTGCGGCAGTCCACCCCCACCACTGCAGATGGTCTCTGCTTCTTCTCACCCGGGGCTTCCCACCACGTGCCCTTCGACACCTCGGGTCATCTGGGAGAACCAGCCCCTTCCAGGAGAGGCCACTGCTCCATTAGCTCACTCCCCGCTTGTGTCCTGGAGCACCAAGTAAATGCTGCTGGGACTCTAAACAAAGACATCTCAAGAATGACAGTTTGAGACGTCCGATCAGTGCACTCTAATTGTTAAATTGTGGTTGTGTAGACTGAATGTCTGTGCTCCCCAGAGTCACACGCTGCAGCCTAAATCCCCAGCTCGATGGGCCTGGGAGGCGGGGCCTTTGGGAGGGGATTAGGTGACAAAGGCAGAGCCCTCAAGAATGGGGTTAGTGTCCTACTAGGAAGGGACACTGTTTATAAGCCAGACAACAGGACCTCACGAGACACCAGCTCTGCTGGCGCCTTGACCTTGGACCTCCCAGCCTCCAGAACTGCCAGAGGTCAGGCTTTGCTGTTTCAGCCACCCCGTCTACGGTATTTTGAGGGACCAGACCGAGATGAATGAGACAGTGGTAAAATAGGTGGAATAAAATCCACCCGTTAAACCATTTTTGAGTGTGTGGTTCAATGGCTTCACGTACCTCCCCGGGTTGTGCGTCGACACCATCTGGCTCCTAACGTCGTCTTCGTTCTCAGCGGAAACGCCGCACCTGTCCAATAATAGCCACCCCCCATCCTCCCCAGCCCCAGGTAATCACTGCTCCGCCTTCTGTCTCTGAACTGGACCACTCCGGCACCTCACATACAGGTACAAGATCATCTGTGCAGGCATGCCGTGGCATCTGTCCTGTGTCGGGCTCACTTCGCTCAGCGCGACGCCTTCCAGGCTCCTCCCTGTTGCCACACGTGTCCGAGTCTCCCTCCTTTTTAAGGCTGAATAAAATTCCATCACATATATTGGCTTTTATGAATAATGTCCTCATGAACGTGGGTGTGCCGATACCTGCTCCGGTTCAGCTCTCGACTCTTTCGGATGTATACTGAGAAGGGGAGGTGTGGGGCCCGTGGCGCGTCTAGGGTGAACTTTCAAGGAGTTGCCACAGTGTTCCCATGGCGGTAGTCCCCGTCACCCCAGGGTTCCGAGGTCCCTTCATTCGCGCCAACACCTGTTGTTCTATCTCATTTTTATAACAGCCATCATAGTGGGTGTGGATAAAATTAAGTTCCTGGCCTAAATTTCCAAATGTTCTTACCAAAGATTTAGAATTCGCCACTGACAGTTTTACAGCAAAAAAAATATATTTTATAGGGTTCTTAGTAGGGGGCCATCTTACATGAGTGTGTGAATAAAGAACCAGGGAGGATAGCTAAGTAAAAGAAACGGGTTCAGAGAGATACAATAGGGAAACACACAGAATGTCATGCACAGTGGGATTAAGTATGCAGAGAGGGAAGAAGATAGACTTTTCTTTTTCTAACACGGGCAATCGATAGATGGTAGCACTGTTTACCGAGACAAGGACAGCAGAGTGAGAGGGACTGTCCCGGGGAAAGGGAATTACAGTGAAAAGCGCTGCGCACATGCCCGGTATGCAGCCAAGCCCGGTGAGCAGGCGGCAGCTGAGGAGGAGGGAGAGTTATGGGGGTCACCAGTCTTCAGTGAGGCCACCGACCTCGTCTGTGTTAGGCTGAGAAGGGACCGCAAAGGATGCACCAGTAGCTGAGTGGGGGCAGAGGAGGAAACAAATAAGAAATGATTGTAGGATTCAGAAAATTGGTCCCATGGAAACCGGGCAGAGAAAGATTTTGGCCCCCGGTGTTGAAGCTGCAGACACACTAGAGAGATCATAATGCAAGCTGCCTCATGGACTAGGACTGGAGGCCGAGAGCGGTTTCAGCGGAGAGGTGGGGTAGGCACGCTTAAGGCTGCAAAGAAAGCGGAGAAAGCAAATAGAGCACAGTCTTTCAAGAAGCTTGGAAGTGAGCAGAAGGAGCAATTCAGGGTCGCGGCTTGAGAAATGCATTTTTTTGTTATTTTTTAAGCTGACAAAGCCTTGAGCCTGTTTACAGGCAGAAGGGAAGGAGCTAAGGGAGAGGAGGAAGGCAGAGGCACAGGAAGAAGATGGGGTGCAGGTCTGGAGGGGGCGGGCAGGACAACTCCGAGCACGGGTGGCTGGCCTGGGTCAGGGCGTGGACACTGTCTGCGGGGACCAGGGAAAGGGGCCGGGGCACAGCCTGCGCACACATGTTTGTAGGAGACGGGGAGGGCAGGAAGTTAGGAGCATTCATGCTTGCCAGAGCCTTTGTGAAACAGGAAGTAAAGACATCTACTGAGGGAGGGTAGCATTTCAGAAAATTACTGTGGTAGAATGGTGCAGGGAATGTGGAACGACAGAAGAGCTACAAGGACCAGAAGGGAACCCCCACGTCATCCAGGTGGGAGGTTACACAGGACTCCACGGAGTGATGGCCGTGGGGGTGGCAAAGGATGATGGATAGCACGCTTTTCCCCCCTTGTGTCCTTCTGAAAGTTAGAAGCCTTCATTTTCTTCTGATGAACAAATCCCGACA
>PVJI01004398.1:55434-108946 GCA_004026765.1 Micronycteris hirsuta | reverse complement strand
ATTGCCTCCATTAACTCACTTTTCCCCTCACAACAGCATTCTGACAGAGGAACTGTTATTATTTCTGTTTACACAGATGAGGAAACTGAGACATGCAAATGTTAAAGAACTTACCTCACAGCTGGTGAGTGGAAAAGCCAGGCCACCAATGCTTACAGTGAGTGAATAAGGAAGGACATTCTTCACTGAGGGGGCTTTCTGGAAGGCTGCAGACTGAATGTTTCCCTCACAATTTCTTAGAAGGATCACTATTCAGGATCATTCCAGCTAAATCACCCACATGGTTGGAAGGTGAAACCACCCCCCCAAAAATAAAAAGGATGAGTGCATTAAAATTGCTGAGCAAGAGGACCAAGAGCCTTTAACTAGGACGCAAAAAACTGGGTTTTCTCTGGCTTTGCCACTTACGGAAGGGGTAACTTTGCATCGGTCACCCCACAATTCTCGCTTTTCTTATCAGAAAATGGGAATAACAGCATCTGATTTGTAGGATCTTTGGAAGGATCAGGTGAAACACTAACCAAGAGAGCATTTGACATCAGATGACTTTGAAAATGTATGGACCTATGGTTGCTTCACAGTTTCACTGCAGGGCTGCCTCTGGTGGGCAGGGTTTGCTGAAAAGTCCCGGGGAAAGCTACAGCGGTAAAAGTTTGGTGCGAGGTCTGAAGTCACTTCTGCAATCTGTGGGGACACCGTTTTTACAATGTTGAGATAGCAAAGGAAGAGTGTGAACAGGGCCTATTTTAACTCCAGAAACTTTGAGTGCAAATGTTCTTCCACATTTTCAGCACTGCTTGGAAACTTGTTTCAGTGAAAAAAAGGATCTGCAGCTATGTTTAAAATCCAAGTCGATATTTTGTTTGTTTGTTTGTTTTGACTGGCAAGACTTGGAAATCGCAGGCCAGAGTTCTGAGTAAGAGTCTGTTAATCGATGTTCTGAGTAAGAATCTTCACAGGGGATTCAGAAATCCCCCCAACAACTTCTTCCAGCTCCTTATATTAAACCCTGAACCCCTCTAGCTGCAGCCCCCGCTCCTCTGAGCCTGTCTGAGAAGAGAACAGCTGGCCTTCCATCTCCATACAACGTCCATTCATGGATTTATTCAATTGTAACGCATATTAGCTGTGCTACGTATTCCAAAACTAGCAGGCTTTTAACATCACCAACAGGCATTTTCTCAGTCCTGTGCAAAATATACTCCTGGGAGCTCTTAGCAGATGTTTGGTAAAATTATTGAAAGAAACGAGAAACAAGACTTTCCCTGGATTTGAGACCACGGTGAGTAAATTGTTGAAAAACAGCCACAAGGCATCTCAGAGTCTAAAAATTAGGAAAGACACTCTTTCTGTGGATATCTTTGTGCAAGCGTCGCCCCACATCACAAGTTAAATCCCAAATGGAAATGCCATCTTACCCAGGAGAACGTGTTCCCATCACAGCAGTGATGGCTTACAAATGTTAAAATACTGGTGTTAAAACTAAGACTTCATATATTCTTACCTCTAAAGAAACAAGTAGGATCAGACTTGACGTCACAACCTCAGTCAGGGAGCAAAGAAAGAATGAGAACGTGAGAACGAGAGCAAAAAAGAAAGGGAAGGCAGGGATTGAGGGACAGAGAGAAGAAGCAAGAGAAAAAGAATTTTTTTCCTGTGCTCTTAGAAAACATATGGCAATTTTACAGCATTGTATTTGTTTTCACTCATTTTCTTTATCACACTTTGTAAAGCCTGTATTGGGAGAAATCTTGGAAGGAGTGAATCAGAATGAGAAGGGAATAGAGAGCCAAAAGAAGAAAACAATTTCCTTGGAGAAATACTAAACATTGCCACCTTGTATTGCGTTCATCATTGCGCGAATTTCCATTCAGTTACCAACAGTTCCTTTTCTAATCTGGTAGACACAGAAACCAGGAACTTGTTACTGTTGTCTTTCTGGGGGTGGACATGTTCTCCCTCCAGCCAGTGATGCTCAAATTCCTTTGTCACAAATATCCTCCTGGGTCCGAGTTAAAATTCATGCTACAGCAGTTGAGAAAGGCTATGGGCCGTAACATTCTTAGAGCGTCACATTATTTTGTTATTTCTAAAAAGAGAAGGAAGTAACATAACCAGAGACACTGAAATTAAGAACAGTCTAACAATAGACAGGGGAAGGGGGGAGGGGACAATGGGGAGAAGAGTTTTCAGGAATCACTGGAGAGGACACAGGGACAGAACTAAGGGGGAGGAGGGAGGCTGGGGGGGTGGGACAGGAGGGGAAGGGAGGGGGGAGGGGAGAGGCTGCAAATAACTGTAATTAAACAAAAAAAATTAATTTAAAAAAACATAAATAAAAAGGTTTCAATAGAAGAAAAAAAAAACTAAGGAAAAAAAAAAAAAAAGAGAAGGAAGTGTCCAAATTATGTGTGGTTATAAATGAAGCATTTTAGTATGTAATCGTCAAGGAATGATGAGAGAGATCAATTCCGATGGATACCCCGCCAAGGAAGAGACTGAGCTTTAACACTGTGCCCACGACACAGGCATACCAAAGAAACCTAGGACAGGGACTTGGGAAGAGGACACAGGGTGGTGGGGCACTTTGTGGAGATGAACCTCAGATACGTCCGTCACTGCAAGGCACCATGGCACTTTCTCCCTCGCCACATGAAGGCACTGATGTCGCTACCAAAGACAGGCATCCCTTGTACGAGAATACTTCTATTGTTCCTTCATAATGACAAGTAATACATAGCCAAAGTGGAAAATGTTGAAATTACAGAAATTATAAAGAAAAAATTAAAACTCCCCTGTTACCACAAGAAAAACAGTGGTCACATATTTGTACATTTTATTCTTGGATTTTTTTTCTTAAACAGCAGAAATTTATTGTCTGATAGTTCTGGAGACTAGAGTTCAAGATCAAGATGTTGACTCCTCCTGGATATTTTTATGCCCCAAAAGGTTATTTCTTGCTTATAAAATTTAGATTATTTTGTAAGTATACTACATTTCATTTAATATGTCATAAGCATTTTCTATATCATTAAATGTGGTTCAAAATTTTGAATAGTTGCATACTATTTCATGGTATAATCATGGTATTGTTTGTTTGACCATCCTTCTATTGTCAGACATTGGGTTCTTTCTAATTTTATGATATTATAAACTAATGTTCAATAAGCATCCTTTTACATAAATCTTTGCCTCATCTCTAATAATTTCCTTAGGATAAGTCCCTGAATATAAAATTATTAAGTCAAATATTTTGAGACTCTTGTCCCAGATTATTCAATTGCCTTTCTGAAAGAGCAGACCAATTTATAGTCCCACCAGCTAAGTGGCAAGTGTCCATTTTCTGAACCCACAGAAATCACTGTTGTATTTTACATTCAACAATTTACGAGTCATGACATGGTATGTGGTTGTCAGTTTTACATGCACTTCCTTAACAATTAGCATGATTGAACAGTGTGGCTTCTATTGATTAAGTACTACCTTCTAGTGATAAAGCCAAACTATCATTACTTCATATCACCTTGGCATTTTCTTACTGATCTCAGCGGCAAATGGAAATAAAGACGTCCTTGACTCCTGGATTCGGTTTGCTTCCTCTCCATGGTAACCCTTTCATTCGCAATGTCAGTTTCAGTCATGAAATATCATTAAACATCATGAAATATCATTAAATAACCAAGAAAGAAGATAGTGTAAGTGTGGACTACAGTAAATGATTGAGGTATTACAGTAAATGAATTAAAGTAGGGTAAATGTGGATACTAAGAAAGGTGTTTGTAACTTTCAAAATACAAAAGAAATCCTAAGTCAGTTGGCTCTGAGTAGAAGACTGCAAATTCCCATCAGTATAGCTGATACGGTCAATGTTGAGTTTCAAGGATCTAATGTCAATATTTCTGTTCCAAATTATTCATATTTTTATATCATGTGCTGGCTATATTTAATGATTTCCATAACAAGTATGAAAATAACAACAAAACAATTATTTTTTTTTAAGATTTTATTTATTTATTTTCAGAGAGAGGGGAAGGGAGGGAGAAAGAGAGGGAGAGAAACAGCAATGTATGGTTGCCTCTCACGTGGCCCTCACTGGGGACCTGGCCCGCAACCCAGGCATGTGCCCTGACTGGGAATCGAACCGGGACCCTCTGGTTCCCAGCCCGCGCTCAGTCCACTGAGCTACACCAGCCAGGACACCAAAACAATTATTAACACCCATAGACAGAAAAGGTTTAAAAAAACATTAATGTTGCTTTAACAGAATTTTGGAGTGTAAATAGATATCCACTGCAATAAAGTGTTACACGTAGTGAGGTTGCATCTTTGAAATATCGTATTAACCGATACTTCATGGGTATTTATATTTACTCTGTCACCTACCTTTTACTCTCTGCCCAATCCAACCATCTAAACCCTCTTCATTCATTGTCTTGGGGATGGGTGGCAGCCAAATCCAAGGCAAACGTGCTGAAGACCACCTACCCTCTTCTCTATTTTGGAAGACTGTATCCTTAAGTAAGCTGAAAGGCTGGCTTCGTCACTCTGAATGTTTGGGAAGTGAACTCTTCCACCACCAACCTTCCCCCAAGAGTTGAAATCTCCCTTGACAAGGGCAGAAAGGGGGTCGGACAGGAAGCAGTGGAAAGATAGAAGTGGGTTGATCCTTTTCACACGGGCCAACTGGTCTCCCAAGAAGTGCCTCCAGTATTACAAAAACTGAAGCAGGCAGCAAAATCAAAGAGACAGAGAGAATAAGAATGGCGGCACCGTGAATCTGGGCATGCAGGGCAAGAGGGTGCTTTGTGGATTCTCATGTCCTGGCATGGCACAGAAACAACAAAATCATTTTCACGTGCTCTCTCAGGACACCCCCAGACCTAAGGAGCCATGCAGACGGGCATGAGGGCATTTTCACAGTTACACCATGTCTGTTCCCATAACTGGAAGCTTTACTGAGAAGAATATTCTCCCAATAGAAAAATGGGGGATGCAAAATAGGTAGAAGGAGAAATGGAAGTGTATTGTAATTACACGAGGCCTTGGCCAATTGAGGTAAGAAGGCTAGGCCTTAAAAACTTTCCATCATTTAGTCTTAGGAAGTGGGCTGCCCCTAGCGGTGAGGAGGGGCATAACCGTGGGGTTGGTAGCGACCAGCAGCTGTCTACAATGCATCCATGGCACCCAACAGCAGCAATATGATTCCACAGTCCTTGTAATTTCTCAGATGCCTGAGAAATAGTACCAGCCAGTGAATTCTCGCTTCCGCAGACATCACAACTCGGTTTCATGCCACGCCCCCAATATCAGTGTTAATATGTGCATAGCCATACCGTGCCTGTGACGGTGAATGCTCCCAGCTATGACTGAGTCCTCGTTGCAAGTTAGCCCAGTTCCGATATCCATTTAGTGTCTGCTTCCTAAGACTACTGTTGAGACCTACTACCTCAGGTCAGTCCCCTGAGAAAGAGAATTGCGTACAGGAAGTTTATTGGAGAATGTATCTGGGAACCCTTGTAAGGAAGTGAATGAAATAGATCCGGGCAGAGGGAGGAGTCGAAGTGCAATGCAGTCACAGTGGAGGTCTAAAACAATTTTTTAGGGAACTCGGGGCTGGGAGGGACATTCAGAATGATCCTATATTGAAGCTAGGAGGCTGAGGCTCCACCCCCTCCACCTCATCCATCAGATGTGCACCACCCCCAGGGATGGGCTGTTACCTTGGGCACCTCTTTCCAGCCAAGAGCAAGTCCCAGAGTGAATACAGCTATGAGCTGTCAATAGACAACCCTCTTGGTAGCTGGAGGAATGAATTCCTGAAAAGGGAAGCTGGGAAATTGTACCCCAGTATCCATTTTACCTAGTTAGGACCTTCAATTTACCTGCAAATGTAGCTGCAATGTCTGAGAAAAAACATAGGAAGACCTAAATAAACTAGGATAGTTTCTCTGCTACTTTGTCAGGATGAAGATTGCGAAGACAAGTCGAATAATATTAATACCAATAGTGATGTGCTTTAGCCTACTTACATGTGGCAAAATATAAAAGCAACCTTATAAGGTTAATTTACATTTATAAATACCCTACTCATTTATTCAACAAAGTTGCTGGATGCCTTGCCTCCTGTGTCCAAGCTAACTGTAGGTAAAATTACAGAGCTGAGTAACCTGCAAAGTCTGACCTTACAGTATTAGTCTCACAAGGGAGATCTGGCAGTGGGAGAAGAGTGGGCCACCCAAATGTCTAGCCAGGACTATCTAGATGGAACAACAATCTCATCTGAACCGTGGGAAGCTTTAAGGTTTACCTACGCGGCAACTACGTTGGATCACTTTTCACCAGGTGCGTAAGAACGCCGGAGTTGAAATCTGAATTTCATCACTAAGTACTTAAGGTAAGTTATTTAACATTTCTGGGCCAATTTTTACATGTATCCATTGGAAATTATTCTAGTACCTACATCATGGGGTTGTTGTGAAGATTAAAATTAGAAAATTCATACAAGGTACTTACCACTGTGCCTGGCACATGGTAATAACCGATACATATCAACCTTTATACATCTGCTTTGCCAGTGTAGAATTAAAATGCAGTTTGGGTTACTGAAATTCACTGTATACCTTGTCTTCTACTGTACAAAGCATAAGAAGTGAGGTATATCTGGCATACACTAGACTGGCGTGCAGCCATGCAGAAATATGAGACAGAGTTCATTTTGATTCCATTAAATCTGCCATTGGTTACAAACTATTACTGTA
This sequence comes from Micronycteris hirsuta, assembly GCA_004026765.1. NCBI lineage: Eukaryota > Metazoa > Chordata > Mammalia > Chiroptera > Phyllostomidae > Micronycteris > Micronycteris hirsuta. The sequence goes on along the minus strand of PVJI01004398.1, from coordinate 102,188 downwards.
ATTTACAAATCAAATCCATAATTATTAAGGAGGCACATTTGCTCAGCTACTCACTGATCTAAATTTCATGCCATTTGTCGTATAGCTGGGCGCTCCAGAATTCAGTTTCATACATATGAAATGACTTCCCCAATATTGCTTTTTTGCCTCTAAAAGAAGGGCCAACTGCTCAGCCATTTCATGGTATACAGACCTGCATGGCTTAGCAAGTTTCTCCACTCAGAATGACTCCTATCCCGATATTTTTCCTACCTTGCTAGGCATTCAACAGTTTTATGAAAAGAAAAATCCTATGGAGACAATGTGACTGACCCTTGCGCATCAGGGACAAGAGAAACTATTTCTGCTAGATTCCGCTGGGCTGCCTGGCCACAAAGCAATACCGCCCTGCCCACGCTGAGCCCCCTGCATCCCCTGATAGCTCTGGGCTAGACTTAGCAGCGGAAACAAAGCAGAATGCATCAGCACTTCAAGTGAATGTGATATTCTTGCTACCTGCAAAACCGAGTGGGGAAGGTTTTATGTGAGAGTCGCAGTCAGTCCCCGGGCTCCCCGAGGACGACAGAATGCGGATCACACACGGATGGTGAGCATGCAGTTTGCAGAGCCACCAGCTCATCACAGCGGACGCTTAGCACCTGGCTGCGAGGGGAGTTGGCAGGCACTCGCCACAGTCTGTGCAGCAAAATCACAGGAAAAGGTGTCTATAAACCTGCGAAAGTAGGAAGCTTCATTCAAAAGAAAAAGCTGCAGAGGAAATCCAGCTGCCTGGCATATAATCTGTTTCCCTGCCTTCTTCTTCCTGGGGACCCTGCAGTAAGTAATGCAGACATGATCAGGAGAGGGAGGAAACACTACGGGGTGAGAGAGAGAGTTCTCAGGAGGCAAGGTGATACATCGGTTTACCTGGGGCTTCTTTTGGGGGCTGGTGGATGCATTTGCTCCTCGATTGCTGAATATCTAGACTTTACAGGAAAGTGATGAAATGAATACCCTTAATCCTATTTTGTCTGCAGTCCTTGGACACTCTAGGCATGTCAGTGCTTAATGAAACATGACAATAAGACAAAAGAAAGATCTGTGCTGAATTTTCTAAGAAGTGCTAAGTCAAACCTTTATTGCACATTCAGATGGATAATACAGAACTCGGTCACAGTTCCAGCTCACAGTCATCCAAGACCTGGTTAATTTTGTTGATTTATAAGAAGACAAAGATCTGCCACACTACAGTGACACTCTTCAGCACACAGAAAACAGTGAAACCGCTGGGGAGACTGGTTTGAATAATGACAGTCGGTAGCACCTAACTGTAAATCTTTCCATGGCTGTTAACACATGTAATCTTTGGCTAAATTCTGGTTTCCAGATTTTTTGTTTTGCCTTACAAAGCTTAAGATGACTGAATTTTTGCCAAAAGTGATTATTTTAAATTAAACTATATTCACACACACTTCACTTGAAGCAAATATTGACAATTAGATTTTACTCCCAGAAACATGGTAGAATGAAAGAGAGAAATGGATAGAGAAGCAGAGAGGAGAGTAGTTTCTGGAACTCTGAGTTTGAATGCCTTCTGTCCCCGTGCCTCTTTTCTAAAGTGTAAGAATATTATTGGGGAATTCTCTGGCAGGACTCCAAAGCTTATCGCCGCCATATTTTGTAATCTCCATTCCAGACGGATTGCCAGGCGGAGCCCTGAGCACTGTGGTTCTTAGTCCCTCCCACTCTTCCAGAAACTCCTGTTGTAAAGTTGCTGCAGGTTTGAAAGAACCAATCACCATGCTGCACTACTTTTCTCCTTTAAACCCCTCCCTAACCTCAGCCTCCTCCAGACACTCAATCCCCATCTACAACAGTGAGCATTCTGACTCCTATATCCCACCCTCCCTCTGAGCCTTTAACATGCCCCACCCCCCTTTTCCACATTTCTTGGATTTATCAAACTTTTGTAATTCAGGATTAGTTTGCAGATTTACCTTGGGTCACTCAGGAATACACAAAACCATTCTAGAGATGAATGGGTTTGTACACCCTAAAGGAATTGGAGGTAGCCTTTGATCCTAGCTCATGATGAAGTATCCTAAATGCTGAATTGAAGGTGAATACCATAGCAAAAAATATATAGGGTATCCAATGAAATTTGAATTTCGGATACACGGTATCTTTTATATAAGTACATCCTCGGCAATATTTGGGACATACTTACACCAAAACATATTTGTTGTTTACTTGACATTCAGATTTACCTGAGTGGCCTGTATTTTATCTGGCAACCTTAGCTGAATCTGGAGATAGTGAGGAAGTTAAAATTTAATTAATCAGAAATAACCCAGAAACACACCTCCATAAAGTGACAGGCAGTCCCGCTTTAGAGTTTAGGAGAAAAGACCCTTAGCAGGAAAGACCAAACGGGGCAGGCAGCTGCCCTTCCACTGTGGCCATGGCCACCAACATCCTTACTCCATCGAGACACCCAGTTCTGGCTTCAGCACAGCCCGCGGGGCCTCCATTACAAGTCAGTCAGACATTGCTTGTGAGATGAAACTCTTTAGCAATCCCTGGCCTAGATGGAGCTGAGAATATGGAAACGTGCAGAATTACTCAGGCTTACTCTTAGTTCCCAGGCAAATTACAGTAGGCTTCCCCATATTCTCACAAAAAGAAAAAGAAAACTTAAAAACAAACAAAAATACCATTACCTTAAAAGCCATGGAAGTCCCGAGTTGTCACTAGATAGTTCAGTTGGGACCTTGATAATGAATGATCCTTTACTAGGAGTTCTCAACATAGGCATTACAATCCACGTGGGCCTCCCAATAACGCACATTCTTTTTTTGGTTCTTCCAGCTAAATGATGCATAATTCATAGACTGTCATTTTTATAAACATTCAAAGATGCCTTATTGGCCACCGACTAAATGAGTTGAAGTGACTGAAACGGTGTATTCACAAAATTAAATCACTGTTTACTAGCAGCGTTTCCCGACGACTCTCAGGCCGGGTCCCACGTCGCCATGTCAGGCGGCGAGGTGGTTGTGTAACTCAAATTGAGCACAGCTGGTGGAACGCCAGCAGTTTTCAGGAAGCACACTTGGTTATCAGTGTGGTCTTAACTCGGTCATGGTTTCCAAGTGCCTTCTACTTATGAATTACTTTTGGCTGAGCTTCCTCATTTACATTGGACTTTGTTGTGGATTGTTTGGTTAACCCCAGAGTGTACAGTGATAGATGCTTCCATCAACAGTATTTGAGGACCGTAATTTTGCAATCACTAGACTTTAAGTCATGTATACGTTGTGATTCAAAGACGAGTCATCTCTACCACTCTGCTCAGGCAAACCACAAAAATTTGCTTAGACAGTGACACGCTCCCCCTTATTATTCTATTTTTTCCCTCTGTAGAGTGGGAAGGGATAGAATAAGTGGGCTGCGGGGTGTTTTGCCCTGCCAATCCACACTATGGTCAAAAATACTTTGAGAAATACTTTTCTAGAGCAATGATTCTCAACTGTAATCAAGTGGTATTAAATATTAATACATGGAATAATATCATACAGCCAAATCTTTATGTCAAGAAAAATTCCACAGCAAGGAATATTGATGACACATAAAATTTCAACCAAAAGCACATCACTAATATTTTAATTATTAAACTAAGCTTAATTAACTCTTTCCAACTCTTTTTCATAAATACTTGTCTCTTTATTTTTTTTTTATGTTGGCTGACACTACTTGCTAGCAATCAATAATGGTAAAAGCCGTATTTTTTAAATGTGTGGGAAAAACTATCTTTCAATTGACAAATTGTTTTCCATTTAATTAATTGTTCCTGTGAACTAAGAATATAATTCCAATATTCTATTTTAGGGCTATGTTGCTTTGGTTGCTTTAGGAGCACAAACTAAAAATGTCACAAATTATGAGTGAATTATGAAACAGATGGAGGTGCTAGCCAGTATACTTTTTAGGATACACTAGCACAGCATTGTGTGCATAGAACGCACCACATCGGCCTCTCAAAAATTTCTCCTCAGCTGCATGTGAGCAGGTGCGTGTCTCCGAGGGCACAGTGTGAAATGAATTTCCTGCCATGTGGGTGGGTCTTGGTTCAAAGTTTGAAAAGCATTGCCCTAAAGTAGTGTGTCTCCAACCATACTGCATAAAAATTACCTGGGAATCTTGTTAAAATGCCGCTTCTGATCTGGTAGGTGTGGAACACAGTATTACATTTTGCATTTCCATCAGAACTCCCACGTGATTCTGATGCCACTGGCCCACGGGATCCGAGCGTGAGTAGCACCAGCCTGGAGACGGCCACTCAGGCCACGTGCAGAGGAATGGCCACAGGAACCCTGTGTCCCTCTAACCTGCACTCGGGATGCCCAAGTAGCACGAGGAACCACAGAACCTGGCTGGGTAGTGCTTTCTACCGGAGACACAGCCTGCCTACCCTCCCTTCCCTGCTGCCTCCCCTCCTTTCCTCTTCCTCCTCGTGTGTGTCAGCAGAAAGTGGGAAGAGATAATCGGCCACAAGTCACTGCCCTAAGAAAGCTCAAAACAGTCGTAGGAATCAGAGATCCACAGTAGCTGAGAACTCCAGACGAAAATCTCCCCCAATATCTATTTTCCACCCCACCACTCACGTAATCCATTCAGATCACAAATCTGTGTCTTCCGCCTTCTGAGACTCTTCAGTGGCTCCTCATTGTGTGTGGATTAAGTTCCATCTCTAGTTTTGTGATTTAGGACATGCTCAGCTTCTCTCCAGCCTTATTGTCCTCAACTCCAGTTCCCAGAACAACTATTTGTTCTCATACTGCATGTTCAAGCGAATTCTCCATGTGGCTAATTCCTGGTCATCCTTCAAGATGCGCTTCTATGCCCCTTCCTAACTGCTCCCTTTCTCTACAAGTACACACATACACACACACACACACACACACACACACACACGGCTCCCAACCAAGGCTGCATATTAGCAATATCAGTGTGACTAAGAAGTATTATTCCTGAGCTTTGCTCTTAGAGATTTAATGGGACCTAAAGGGATTTGTATTTGTGTGTGTGTGTGTGTGTGTGTGTGTGTGTGTCTTAGGGATGGCTCTGTCCCTTGGTAACACTGAATTCCAAGTTCCCACATTAATCATTTACAACCTCCATAGTGTTCACATCATAGCCTGGTCCTCGAAATACACTTGAGACTCTGCGATTTTCAATTGAGGTCAAGTTTTGGTCAATTATATTTCAATTATATTTCTTCCATCTTAGGATATATTTTCTCTTCAAAGAACTTTCCAGCTAAACATCAATGCCCTTTTCCGTGAATCATTGATTTGCCATAAACAGAGTTATATATCCCCTTTAACAACTGCCCTAAAGACCCCTGGCTGCTACCTATAATGCTTTTTGTGTTTTTAAAGCCATCCTTGAGTGCTTGGCTGTACCTGGGTCAAGTGCAAAGAGAGTCTAACAGCAGTATTATTATTATTGCAGATATTTTTCAAGAATAGCTGCAGAATGACTATAAATGCAACACAGGATGATGAGCACCCCAAACATCTTCTCTCTTGATTTCCATTTCCATGCCTACAGCCCGCTTCTGTTACTGTTACTGGAGGCCTCCCATTAAGGGCCTCCGCAGAATCATGGTGTAGCAAACCAAGACTTGCCCTCTCACAGTCACATCGAGTATTTTCAAGTGGGTGCCACATGTTAATTATTTTACATTAAATATTTCCAAACCATAAGACACCTCTTTTCCTCTTTTCATAAGGTCCTCTTTTCAATGTATGTTAGTATCCAGCAAAATGGCACAGGCCTTAGAATTGGTAAGTGAAGGGCGCAAGCCAGCAACAGGCTGAGAGTCAGAAAGTCTGGGTTCTAGTCTCGATCACGTTTTAAGCAATTATATGAGCTTGGACAATGCCTCTTCTCCAGCTTCAGTTACCTGATGTACCAGGTTCACGGCAACACGATCCTGAGGCTCCCCTGCAGCTCTAGGGGGCTCTCTTCTCACCTCTTCTCCTGTGAACTGCTGTCCTGCCCTCTGTCCCCACCCTCACACCCGAGCCTGGACAGTGCTCCTCCCAGGACACTCGGTACCTTGCGCTACCTTTATGCTATTGGTCTGGTCCCAAAGGAAATATCAGCACCTCCTGGGTGCCTTTGTTGAATTTCTAAATCTAGGCCCACATGCTTCTTCTAGGTACGCCCACAATGCCCCTACCCCTTCTTATGTGCTGGATGTAGTTGTTGCTGTCCTTTCACCAGATTGGCCACAGCTGATGGGAAGGGGCTTGCCCCTACGTTCCCAGCCCTAGCACACATGGGTGCTAGCGCGTGAGATGGGATGCGGTATTAGGAAGGGGATTTAAGGAAAGAGTCAGCACTTTCAATTAATCAGGGAATCAGTAAACCCAAGTGACCACCATGGAACTCCCCTAAAGCGTGATGCAAAAACTTGGAATGCAAGCTTCCCTTTTCTTTTCACTCCTTTCTATTGGGACTAAAATTGCTAGAAATATCCTCTGCATAAGCTTCTTGCCTGAATAAGTGACTCCAGTTAACAAAAAATTTCATTTTGTTGTAATTCTTCCAAAAACACAGGGTGAGGTTTGTACGTTTCTCTCCTTTCATTTCTATACCTGGATTTTTTTAAGGTGGGGTGTTCTGATTCATGAAGAGGTGTGAACAGAAGTGACTCACCAGGGGTGGGGTTAATATTAATCTTAATGCCTCTGCTAGACCCTGCCCTGACCCATCCCTGTGTCCCTCTGCCGGACCAAAAGCCCTTCTCTGTCCCTTTCCTTCTTAATAGTCAAAGGAGAGCAAAACACCAAAAAAACCTCCCTTTTATTGGAACTCTGCCAATGACTACAGGGCATTAGGCTGAGCATTCTGGTGTTTTATAAGACTTCTTCATTTTACATTTATACCTTCTACCGATGCAGAGGCACTATTACAGATTTCTCTGCAGTAAGGCACGTCCAGGAAAGTTTCATAGCCAGACAGACATGTTACTCCTCGAGTGATTATTTTTTATGTTTTGTTTCTAAGCGGAGATTTCTGGAATTAATAGGTCGAATGCTGTTTATTTCTCTTTCCTTAAAGTGCTAGGAGGTAGCTAAAGGTTAATTGGGCATCATTAGAGACTCTTACTTTAATCAATTGACATTTCTTTAAGTGCCAATGGAAATCTCTTTTTCAATGAAAAATCAAAGATTACTATCCTTCCTCTTTGTCTACTAGCATGCTTTCTTTTCTTTTTCGTCAGATTTTCCTGAGTTCGCCAACTCTAAAATATCTTGCCTTAGGATGAGCTTCACTGCCAAGTAGAAGCTCATGTTTTTATGCAAAGCTACACTTAGTTGTGATGAAAACCCTATCAATCAGTTTCCCTTATTATTCTACAAATATATATGAGCAAAAGTTTGATTTTTGCCAAATTTTTAGTAATCATAGCATGGGATTTAGCCTGAGTGCCAAAAATGGCTTAGAAAAGATTCCTCAAAGACCGAAGAAATCCCTGCTGGGCATCATGAAGCTCTTGGTTTCCCAATAAAAAGAGCTAGGAGGAATGAAAATTGAAGAGAAAGAAAGAGGAAGTTACAATTTGTACATTTAAGACATATCAGGAATAAGAAACCCTGGATAGACTCGGCTTTAAGGGAAGTGGTTTTGCAGAATAAAACTCTAAGAATTAGTTTGTTTATCAGGTTTTATTGCTATTGTCATCATGATAAGCACTGTTTCCACACATATAGAGATAGGTAGCTTCCTGTATTAAAATTGGGCAACTGTCTCCTCTCTAGAAGGTTCACTGTTTATATATGAATGCTAATCAATATAGCCTAGAATTGTTATTAATGTTCAATTTACTTATCTACCCCAGGGGACTATTTAGGCCCATTCTTTCTGACACTCAATTGTATATCTGTCCCTGTTGACACATGAGAGAAATTCAAAAGGAATTTGGGAGTTTTGCCAAATTTTACAAATTCTTGAATTCAAACATTCAAGCAACAGAAAACCAAAGAAAGAAGGCTATCCTCCAAGCAGGAAAACACTTCCCAATCAAAGAAAGGCAATTAAACATGCCCTTCCTTCAGGGCACTGGACCGGGCCGGAGAACGTTGGCCCGCTGGATTGCTACAGAAAACTCTTTGCCACGCAACTCAGGGGACTCTGACTATCAGTCTCCATCACGTGGCTCAGCCAGGATGTCAGTCTGTCCAGAGAACAGCACTGAGACGACCTTCTCCACAGGAGCCGGGTCAGTGCTGGTCAGAGTTTGTTCCAGGGGCTGGTGCTGGCCTTTCTTTCCTTGGAAATAAAGAAGGAAACCTTGTCCTTCACCACATACAGTTGGAGAGGCCCCGGTGTAGGGCTCCCTGAGGGACTTCTAGCTGGCAGCCCTCGAGGATGTGGCTGGTGACCGTGGAAAAGGGCTCTTCGGATGCAAAAGGGATGGCAGCCTAAGGAGCCTCCGCTGTTTGAAGTTTTCTTTCCAGGGCCGTCACCCATTAGGGAGGAGGGTCCCCTTTGCTTAGATGACCCTACCATCTGTCCACTGAAATTGGAAACACCTCCCAGGTCAAAGCAGGCCACCTCCCGTGACTGTGTTTACCTGCAATTCAAATGCAGTTTACCTGTTACTCAAATGCGCAGGTTTACAATGCTTAAGTGCTTTCTTACCCTAGGAGGAAAAAAATGAAAAAAAATACTAAATGAAATAGAAAGAAAGAAATGTGGTGTTTCAGTTTTTCCCGGAGATGTGTTTTCCTTCAGCAATTATTGAGGAGAAAAAATATTTTCTCTTTGTCCCCCTCCTACTTCTTCTCCTCCAGCTTGTCTTTCTCTCCTTGCCCCTCCCCCTTCCGGTTCTCCTGTACCATTTCTACCTTAGAGCGATGTCAGAACCATCCACAGCAGCCCTGGAAACCTCGAGGGGAGAGGGAGTAGCTGAGAGCTCTGCTAAAAATACTACTCTTAGAAAATATAAGCAAGTATTCAACTTCAGTTGTGAATTGTTCCCCCTCCAATGCCAAGCTTCCAGAACCTGGCCACAGGACCACCAGTGTCGCTGCGTGGCTCCCGAGCAGATCCTCGCTGCTGCCTTTATTCCAGGGACTTAGAAATAGTCGGGGTGCGCGGCAGCAGGAGACCCGTGGTGAGATTCTTCCCTTCCTCCCCTCTTCTGTCTGGTAACAAAATTTCCATCCACTGACAAGAGGAAGAAATTAGACAAATAACTGGACTTTCATGTCATTTCCTTCCAGATAGAGAAGATTTATATGTCAGAAAAAGCACTGGATCCCAGAGAGGGCCGACAGGAAGGGAGGAGGGGGAGGCAATGAAGGCTTACGGCCTAAATCGGAATATCAGTTTCGAAAAGCTCTCTGTTTCTGAGCTTGAATAAGTTCATTTAACCTCCCTGCTTGCATTTTACCACCCAGATTGGAGGGACTAATTCAAAACAGAGCTAATCTGAGAACCCCACTGAGGTTAGTGTTTCTAAAATGCGTTGCACTGTATAAAAAGGGGGTCGAGGTGCCAAAAGCCGTTACTGTCCACCCTGCCCTATTTCAAATGGGCCCCCAACCTTTGATACAGGGAGTGTGAAACCGGCATTAATATCTGTGTAAACGCCAGGCTGGTGATGAGGGAGAATGGGAAAAACAAGCCTGGCTGAGTGAAGCTCTAGCATACCACAATTTCACAGTTGAACCAAAAGTAGTACTAATTCAAATTGTAGGGTGCAGAGAGCCTAAACTTTGAAGTCAATGCCCTGGGAAATGGAAGGGGGAGCTTGTTTGTGTCTGCAAGTTAACCCTTAGGTAGGGCAAGATCAGGAAACAGGACCCTGGCCACTGTTATAAGCACGCCTCTGAAGTCATGGGGTTTAACTAACCAGAATGATATGACAATAATGGCAGCTCACTTTTAATGCCCCTACTATGTACCCTGAAGTGTGCTGACTGTGAGACACATGTCACCACACATATGCCTTAACACTACCCAGTAATGAAGGGTATATATTATGTCTGCTTCCAACAGAAAGTATATGGAGACTAAAGACATTGTTTGGGGGTCACTTGGAGACCAGTCAGCTAAGCCAGGATCCAAATTCATGCCACCCGACCCCACGGAGCACAAACCTCAACCAAACGTTTATTTGGGGGCAAAAACTTTTGGTTGGCAAGTAGCTGATGGCCAGTGGGACGCTGCAGACACAGGACCTGTCTCCACACTGGTATGGCCTTCTGAGCATCTACCTGTCAACATTCTGTCACCTCCAGAGCTTAAAGGTTTTTACAGGAAGGAACAGGTGGCAGGATGAATCTCTAGCCCTTGTATCCTCTCTGTGAAATTCTGGAAATTCTATTATCCTCTCAGTCAGGTCCCTTTATGCTGTTAAGGGTTTCTCTAAAGAATGTTCTCCTATCTGAGGCCCCCAGGCCAGGTTTCGGCTGTCCTTTCTCATTCTGGTTCCTGTCTTACAGGCAGACATTACCTCCCCCCACCCCCGCCCCAGGGGCAGCTCCAGAGTTACTTTGGCCTTGGCGCTTCCCTCACTCCCACAGGCACAAAGTTCCTCCTTCCCTCTGGAAGACACAGTCGCCAGACCCGCCTCTGTGTCCCCAAACTGGCCTTAGCACACCGTTGACAACTTAGAAAAGATCCCAGAGAAACACAACTCTTCCCCTTAGCTTTTCTTTTGGCTTTCAGCTACTTTTTTCCTTCTCTCTGGATTGTCCGTTTCATTTCCGAAAGGTCCTGGAGAAAACTACTTCTAGGTAATTAGAAATCTGAGAAAGGTTTTCATCTAAAAGCCAAAACCAAAAAAAAAGAAATATTTAAAAAATAATAACCTGTCAGTTTAAAGGGAGACATTTTTTATACAGTGACTCAAACTTTTGTAGCCCAAATCTTCTTTTCCAATCATGGCACCCTCCCTGTTCAGAGAAAAGCATTTAAGATTCCCTTCTTCACAGCTCCGCTCTAGCTACTGCAGACATAAAAATACGAGGTGTGACCCCCTACTCCCAATTCCTTACAGAGCATTGCCGAGAGACTATACCTACTGTGCTCTATCAGAAGCTGCCTTGCTTCTCCTATTAAAGCACCTTCTTCTACGTTAATGGCCCTTACCTTTGTCTAAGTGTCTGCCCAAAGTTAAGGCAAACCAGCCAGGGAAAGATCAGAAAGGACCGAAATAAACCCTGGCAAGGTCAGGGAGACCTAGCAGAGAGTACTGCGCGCCTTACGAGGTTCCAAATGCACAAGGAAAGGTAGAAGGAGGGGTGAGAACAGAGGGAAAGACAGGTTATTGAAAATCCAATTTGGGGCGACTGGCTCCATCAAAGATAATGGGCAGACCTAAAAGAGCTGAGTTTCGGACCCAAGCCCCGTAGTTTGGGCTGGGCAGAAGGGCAGACGTCAAATCTAAAACCTGAGTACACAGCTAGAATTCTGGGATTCAAATGAAAAGGGGGGGAAACTGCACATTTCAGAAAACTTGAAAGCACCTCTCAGCAGCTAAAGTTGGAGAGTTGTACCAAGACATCTGCCTGATCAGACACATCCCCTGCAATGGTTCCACCGGCACTAAGGGGAGGTGATCTGGCCACAGATGGGCAAGGCTCAGTGGATGCTTGAGCGGCGGTAGACACCCAGGGCCCTGGAGCATCCTGTTAGAGATCATGTTGTCCTCTCAAAAGCAAGTATGCTGGAAAATTCCCAATGTTCATGCAGTATGATCATTTGTACAAATAACAATGATAGTGTATTTATTAACTAGGACCAAAGAATGTATACTCAGTAAATGTCAATTTTCTCCTTTCTAGGATAAAGATAGTCATATTAGAAAAGAGCGATCCTATAGAGCAAATGTTTTGGTTCTGACCTGATTTTGCAGCGTGCACTCCTAGCCACACAGAACAACTCTCTGTGTGATGCTCAGACTCGGGGTAGGGTTCCTCAGCATTTGTCCAAGAAACATCACTTTCACTTCTGCCAAGATCAGCTACCTTTTGCTAAACCAGTTCAAAAACTCAAACTCTGTCCCTTGTCAGTTTAATCTGAGGTGAGGGAAGAGTATGATAGGCAGAATAATGGTTCCCAAAGATATCCACACCCTAACCCCCAGTGCTTGTGAATACACGGTGTTACCTGGCAAGGGAGAATGCAGGTTGAAGATGGAATTAAGTTTGACGGGCAGCTAACCCAGAGATGGAGAGATTATCCTGGATTATCTGGGTGGGGCCAGTGTAATCACAAGGGATTTTTAGAAGTGAGAGAAGGAGGCAGAAGAGAAGACAAAGAGAAAGAGATGCGATGGCTGAAGCAGAGGCTGGTGTGGTCCTGTGTGAGGAAGACCCACAACCCCCTGGCTGGCTTTGAAAATGGAAGGGAGCCATGGCAAGGCACGCCAGCAGCCTCTAGACGCTCAACGAGGCAAGGACACAGATCCTCCCCTGCAACTTCCAGGAAGAAACACAGGCCCACCAAGGCCTTGGTTTCAGCCTAGTGAGATCCGTCTCAGACTTCTGGTCTCCAAAACTGTAAGATAATAAATGTATGTTATTTTAAGCCACTAATTTGGTAAGCTTCCATAGAAAACTAATACAAATAACTTCCAAAAGGTACCAAATGGTTCAGAGCCATCAACCAGTAATTCACACACAGGACAGGGGGGTCTGCTACGCAGGAACAAGGTCCCATATTGAAGAGATCTCACTTGGTGTCTTCCCACATGTGTAAGGGGACTAGGCCACAAAGGCCCCTCTGGGTTTAAGGAGTGTGTTGCTATGCAATTTATTGGTGAAGAACCTAGGCTGGGAAGTTAGACAAAGCTAGTTAACAAGCATCGCCAACATGTAATTATCCAGAAATGATTACACGTGCTTTTTATTCTGGGGTGTGGATCGGTGGAGGAACGCAACCTTTCTACCCTTTCCTTCTTGTTCCCCAACTCTCAGCCATGAGTAGGGGGAAGAACCAAGTTGTTTTTTCAATTCAGTAATTACACTAAGTTTCTTTCAGTTCACCAAGGCTGTGAAGAAGCAAGAGTTCTGCATGGCAACCGACATTACTTACTGCCCCTTAAATCCACTGTTTGCTTTGGTCAAGGAATCAGGTAACCCAGACCTCCCAAAAGAGAGGAAAAAGTCATAATTCCCAAACTACATAAAAACATGCTCATTAAATGCTGCTTTTAATATCGGAGAGTGCTATTTCTCATACTCGAATATCTTATCATAAAGACGTCATCGTTTCGTTTTCCAGTCTTACCAATAGGAGGGGACGAGGGAGTGGAGACAGTCATTCCAAACCAGCTGCGAGGAAGCCCGCTACCCTTGCAGGCCTCCTAGCTATGAGATAAACTGTTTGGAAGATATTGTCTCTAAGTGAACACTGATCAATTCTACCAAACAAAACTTCGCTTTACATATTATTAAACATTTTTTCATCTTAAGAAATGCACAGTAAAAGAAGGAGAAATCTATTCTATGAAAGAGCTGAGGAAATAGTAGAACAATATTCGTAGAGAAGGAGGATCATGGTGCTATGCGAGCTGCATAATTCCCTTTTGTATCTCAGGGGCATCTGAGGAAGCCACATGTATGTTGCAATGTAATTGCATCATCATTTCTCCGAATCCAAGGGAAGGAATTTGCTCTACATAAATTGTGGTCACAGAAGTTAACTGAGCTCACTTCTTTTACGTTTGTGGCCAGAAGAAGAATTGCACGCAATTATGCATGGAAACAAATCCTGGAAATAAAACCAACTATTCTATCACGTTCTCCAAGCACATAAATTTATGAGACCTCAAGAGTGTGAATTTGGAAACTCCAGAATGGTGCTTCCCCTGAAATGATTCCCCAAGGTGTGTGGGTCAACAGAGAATGGAATCCTTCACAGTGTGACGGGGAGCCAGGAGAGAGTACCTGGGGATGCAATCATAAATGAAGGGCCGATTCAGTCACCTAATACATCTACAACAACTGTTTTGGCACCCAGGTATTGAGTCCACAAAGACTTAATTTAACAGTGCGAATACTCAACGTGGTGTGTGTATCTGTGTATGTTTTTAATGACCTACACACAGGCTACTATTTTATAGTGGCTTCCAGCAGAGAGAGAGAAACACACGATTCAGCTATAGAAGCTGTCTATATTTAATATTTCTGTTAGTTTTCTGTCTGCCAGTCTGGCAGATTGGCCCAATTGGAAAAACAACATCTATGATTGCTGAAACAGTTTCTGGCTACATCTGGCACCCTTAATCACTGCATGACACAGAAGTCCCTGTCTGCAAATCGAAGGCAAAAGAGGCCAGCCTTTGTGCAGCACCAAGACTTATCTGTTTGTCTTCATTTCAAAGGCCAAATTCTAATGTCATTACTCAATTCAGTAGCATAGCAGTCCACGACATTTCACGAAAACAACGCAAACTCTATGCAAATCCTTGGCTTAACTGGATGTCGTCAGTCCCATGTCACTATAAAAGAAAAATGAATCTGTCTCCTGTTTTCTGGTTTGTTCTGTTTTTCTAGGTCAAGAGAAAAAACAACACCCAAACTTTTATCCATTTCATTCAAACAGTAGTATAATTTTTCTATATACTGATATGTAACAAATAAGAAAAATAAAATGGACACTGTGTGCTCCTCATTACTGTTTAGCCAACAAAATTTCTAAATCTGGTGAAAATTTTTAAAAGTGCTAAACCTGAAATTGGAAATACCAAGTATGACACTCGGTCCTGATTCTCAGTAGCTGGGTCAGATTTGACGACTCACTCAACCATCCAAGTCACTCCGTCTTATGTTCCTGAAAGCTCAAATAGGAGCCCCTGTGAAGGACCTGCTTTTCAAACACAAAGTGCTACTCAAATGCAGCATCTCATACTAGAAAATGAAAACACATTAGTCTGTAGGTGCTGTCTACATCGAAGCTTAACGTTGAACAAATCTATAATGCTGAAAAAGGAAAAAGATGGAAATCCTATTCCCAACCTTCACCAGAATTCATCTGTGCTCTTGCTGAGTAAAGAAACCGTAATATTTAGTCCCACATCTAATTAGGTCCAGAAAATTCAGCAGGACGTGATTGGAAAAGTTTTGTTTCTATGCAAGAAATCCTGGCATCTAAATCATCTTGGGTTTTTTCCGCCCCCCCCCCTGCCCCCCCAGCATATCAACAGTCCATAGCGCAAATTACTGGCGTGGACTGCCTGCAGAATCAGCTACCTTCCCCCTCGCCCTGGGGCTGCCAGGGATGGGAAGACACATGATCGGCAGAGACGGGATGACCCAGGAGATAGGCCAGGGGAAGAATGTTAACATCTTGAGTGAGGCTTTGAATTTAGTTATAAGAATAAAGACTGAGCTTTGATCAAGTCAAACTACGGTCATTCCAGTCTTGGTCACAACATTTTCCTTTACCATCTGTGGACTGGCATTATCGTCTACAGGACATTGGTATTGTTGTAAAAATCAGTAAGAAAATTTGAGGAGAGTACACAGAAAACACCCAACATGGACCTGCTCCTCTTACTATCGCCCGGGAGCTAATGGTTTAATGCCCACCCAAATTTTCTGTGCCCGAAAAACTGTTAGTCATGAAGCAAGTGACTACACGAAAAGATACAATATTATATTGTTATTAACATTTTATATGTTTGTTTTAGAATAAATGTATTTTCCACTAGAAAAGAGCTTCACTCCTCCCCTTCACACACACATTAGCTCAGGTGGGAAAACTAATTAATTCTAGTTACATTCTCACCTCCCACGTCCACTCAGTCATCGAATCTCAGCAGTCTGATATCCAAAGTCCTCCTTCAAGCCCCCGTGTTCCTCCTGCCCATGCTCCTCTCTGGACTCATCAGCACTTTCTTCAGTGGCTTCTCGGTCTCTTACTGCGTCTCCATACCTCTTCCACCCTCAACCCATGATCTACACCATTGTCCGTTACTAAGTGACAACGATGATCTAACCCCTGCGTGCCAAGGAGAATAATCTTCCTATAGCATCTTTCACCAAAAACTTCAAATTCCTTACTGTAACAGACAGCTGCCTTTGTAAACTGACCCCAAGTAACCTTTCGGTCTCATAGCCAGGCACCCCTTCTGCACTGCCATTGCGCCCCTAAGTATATCCAGCAGGATATTCCAGTGGGAAGTTCTCCCACCTCAACAGACACCACAGGCCAAAGGCAGTGTGTGGCAGATGTGCATTAGCAGAGACAAGCAAAAGGAATCACCAGCCTGAGCTTCTTAAACCACTTCCTCCTTTTCAGGTAAATAGCAATGGGCCTGAGTTTAGAGAAAGGGATTTTGTGGATTATCTGTGCTGGAGATGGATGCTACCATGTAGAGTTTTACTCTTATCTTTTGGAAGAGGAGTGTAGGGGATCCTACCTTTTAAACTGTCCCTCAAGGAAGGACCTGTTGACCCCAGTACTTGGAGGTCTGCTGTATCATTGCTTTTAGCTGATTAGCCCGAACTGGGATCTGCTCAGGTGCAGAGAAAAGATTAAATCAAGGTCACTGGCCTGTCAGAGTGGCCCACATCCAATGTCAAGTGACCCACGAGGCTGAGCTATGTTAGACCAACAGTTCAGCTCCCAGGGGCCACGGCAGTGCCAAAGCTCGTCCCTGAGGCCTCCCTCCCGGCATCACTCCCTCTGCCCAATCCCTCTGCCCACACCCTTTCCTTTGATGGGTGTTGATCCCAAGGACCTTTCCCAATAAGCACTGTATATATTGTATTAAACTCCACCTCAGAGTCAGCATGCAGGAGAGATCAAACCTGCAGTAGTACGTTCTAGCTGTTTGCTTTCAACTCTATGTGCCTCTGAGTCTGTAAGTCCCTCGGGGGCAGAGATGGACCGCAGCACATTTTTGCGCTGCTGACACTTGGTACCTGAGAAAGGGCACAGGACTTTCGGTTAATACAAGACACCAAAACCAGGACAAGAAAGTGAAATGTGTGATTTCTCATTAGCGCCAGGAAGAGTTCCTTATGCAAGGGGCTCCTTACTATGGGGAGTTTCTCATTGTACAAGAGAAAGTTATTTTTTCATTACTCCTACTTCCATGAGAAGATATTTTCCCTAAGCACCCCTACTCTATGACCCCAACATCACTCCAACCTGCATAAGTAGAGTTACTTACCTGGTCACCAGGTAACCATGTGACTCAAGGATGCTCACCCATTTTCACTTGCATATGTGCAGAGATGTTCTGGGAGTAAGAGTCCTGGTTTCTCCCAGCCCTCACTCTTCCCCATTGGAGGAGGAACTAACTTACCAACAGGTAAGTTTGGTAAAAGAAACTGATCCACCTGCCTCACAAAAGCATATTGTTTCTCTGCTTGGACCAGCTACCTCGAGCAGGGCCTAGGATGAGGGGTGCAGCTCCTCGGCACCACCGGAGAATCGGTGGGTATGTCTACTTTAGGGGCAGAATATTGACAAGCCCACTTGGCAAACATATCTGTATTAGTTAGCTATTATTTAGGGAAATATTACCCAAAACTTAGCAGCTTAGTACAATTTACCATCTCACAGTTTCTGTGGGACAGGAATCTTGATACAGTTCAGCTGGGTCCTCTGCATCAGGGTCTCTTGAAGCTGAAATCAAGGTGTCAACCCAAGCTGAGACTTCATCTGAATGCTAAACTTGAGAAATATCTGCTTCTAAGCTCACTGGGAAGGATCCTTGTGGACAGGATCCATGTCTTACAGGACATTGGACTGAGGGCCTATGTTCTTCACGGGCTGTTGTCTATGGCTGCCCTCAATTCCTTGCCACTGAGTGTCCCCAATTTGCTTCATCAAATTCAATAAGAACTTGAGAGAGTTGACAGAGTCTGCTGGAAAGATGGAAATTACAATTTTACATACATATAACTATCACCATTGCCATATTCTATTGGTTAGAATAGAATTCTGTGGGCAAGTTGCTCAATCTTGCCCACACCCAAGAGGAGGGGATTACACACAGAAGTTAATTCCAGAAGGTAGATGGCACTGGGGGTCAAGTGCACATCTGCCTTCAACAGCCTTTAAACAACACTCTCTATCAGCTTTATCCAATATCATAAAGGTAATACTTTTATCTCCATCGGTTTGACTCTAGTGCCTATTTCTCCATTTGTTCCGATCTCAGGCAGGGAAGAAGGGTGCTGTTTACAGGGTCCCCTCAAATCAGCAATGCCCATCCCTGAGATTATTCAACTCACAGCTGTCAGTGGCAAGGAGCTACTGGTTGATCTGTAAGTCCCTTTCTCGACTACGCATTTACGCCATTGTGAGGCAGAATCTCGCGAAGGATATTAACCTCAACCTGTAGCCAATACGCACTGCATTTATACTTACAGAAACTTGAGAGAGTTGACCCCATGCCTCATACGGACCAGTGATCTCACATGACCACACGCTAAGGCCAAGTGCATGCTTGTCATGCCAGCTCTCAGCAGGCAGAAATACTGAAGACTCATGTGACTGGAGGAATGGCCCTGGAAATTGCATGACGCCAAAATGCAAACAGTGTCTTGGTCACAGAGAAGCACTGAGAAGTGTGCCATGTACTTATCACCACAAAGCTCCTGTCCTTATTGAAGCAAATCCAAAGGATAGGACTGACTGAATTACACAAGTGTCCCCGTGCTCAGGAAGCATTCTCAAGTGCCATGCGTAAGACAGTGACATTTACACACTGGAAAAGGACTCCAGAGCTAAATTGGAAGTGCCTAAGCATCACTTGGGACATTTCTATAAACTGCACCTCTAAGATACTGAAATTAGTAAGTTCTAATAAAATGAAAGCTAATTGTATATAAAGTCAAAGCTACGTAAGCCCCCTCTGAGAGCAGAGACCAGATTATGCCCTTATCATCAGGAACTATACATTGCCATATGCATAGGATGTTTTACAGACGTGTCGTTGGTGGTTTGGCTGCTCAGTGTTTTTGTTTTGTTGTTGTTGTTTGGCTCTTAACAGTCTTTTACAATTCTTGGTTTTTACCAGTAGAACAATATCTGTGATTGTCACCTATGAATTCTAGATAAAGAGCTACTCTACAGCTTTGAAATTAATTAATCAATCAAAAATATGTGTCAAGAGTAGCAAGATGAGAACCACAGACAACAGATAAACTAAAGAGCTAAACTGTATGCATGAGTGTGATGAGACGCAGTCACGAGTATTAGCATTTTGTGTACAAACAGGAAAAGAAGGTCCCAAGAGAAATCTCACGTAGCTTAGAGTTCACCCTGGCTTGGTAAATGCTAGGCCATTTGGTTCCGCACCTTCTGAAAAAACAGACCACTTCTCTGGGCCACAGTGCTACCTTGAAATTTCAAGAAGAAGCCATATCCTGCTTAGAGCATTATACTCAGTCTAGATGTCCATCTTCTAGGGCAAAGTTGTCCAACTGATGTCTCTGAGACTATGGGAATGTTCTAGTCTATGATGCTCAATACTGCAGCCATGGGTCATGAGTGACTATCGAGCACTAAAAAGTGTGGCTACTGAGACGGAGGACTGAGTTTTAAATTTGATCTAATTCACATTTAAATAGGTGCATGTGGATGCTGACTGCTCTATCAGCCAGCATGGCACTGGTGCGAGAGATCAGCTGTACAAAGCTTGCTCTGGCATCCCTGTGGGAGCGTCACCTGCTGCAGAGCTAATAGAAAGCAAAATACAGACAGAAATAGATCTACAAACAGAATCAGCATTTTAACACGATTCCCAGGTGATCTGCATACACATCGAATTTGTGAAATGCTGCTCTAAAATATTGTTTTATAAGGCTGATTAGTTCCTGGCTCTATAAGAGAGTATAACCTCCAAACTTATTGTTTTTTTAATATAATATTATTCCGGTACCCTTTTTAAAGACAAACCAAGGTAAAGGGATAACTCCAGAATTAAATTTTCTAGAGTTTTTGAAAATGTCATCTGTTTTCTACCTCATTCAACCAAGACACTCTGTCTTTCCCATCAGGGTTGGCTTTACACAAATGCTTCATAAGTATATTCAGCAAAAGATTTTCACTGACCTTAGAAAGAGGCCTCTGTACTACACAAGATAGTGCCACTAAACTTCTTGTCATTGAAATCAGTTTGCCAATTCCTTCCCTGATAGGGATCAAGCTTCAAAAGTTTATATCCTGAAAGCTCATAGGAAATTTGCACTAGGCTAACAGAAGACACAGCGTTAGTGATCTGAGCACTCGACGTGGTAAGGAAGGAGTGAGGAAGGGCACTCCTCTGGAAGATTAAAGTGTAAAGGAAGGGAAATAGCAAAGGTGAAGGAAGAGAGAAGCAAGGAAAGCTGATGTGCCACAGAGCATGCTATGGTGCAGGTTATGATTCTGGACTGAACCAGCCACTGTGATCCACAATCATGTTCTGCAGAGAGGGGCAGCAGTTGCACCGGAAAGCTAAGTGCCAGGACTATCAGACACAAACACCAGGAAGGCCTGAATGTCCCCAGGGACATCTACACATAATCGTTCTTCAGCACAGGAAGTCACACCATAGCCTGGATTGCCCCCGGAAGAAACACCCAAGTGCCAGTCCTCAGTGGACATTTTTTTGTGTTTATTTGCTTGTTTTCAGGCCGTGTGCGTACTTCCCCTTTTTCCAATATTAGCTCCAGAATATTATCTGAGGATTTACCTTCCAGTCACTTTTAGTCACATGTGTTACTACTTCCATTCAAACGTGGGAAACGTGGCCAGAGAAGAGCACATATGTTAATCAAAACTAAACAGAAGCATAGACTTGGGCTGTAACTTCTAGGGGAAAAAAAGACTCTTCTATTTGGTTGGATTTGAAATTCTAAAGCGTTGACTTAAGCAACCATTTTGATACTACCAGGAGAGAACCTGAATGAGAAAGGACTTAACAGCAGCCTGAGTCTAGAAAATGAAAGGGAGATGTTTTCTGAGCATCTGACTCAAACCTCACCTGAAGCCAGCCCTGCACTCCGTGCATCCCATGAGTCAATAAATTACCCTTTTTGCTTAAGAAAGCTTGGATTCAACTACGTATCTCTTGGAACTAAATGAATCCTAACAGATAAATCTACTCTCAAAAAATATATCCTAAGAGAAAAAAGGAGAGAAAAAAGTTGACTGCAAGGGTAAAGAACAAATGGTGAATTTATTGCTGAGCATAATGTAGTATAAAGTGCTCTTGTGAACACTAAGCTTTCTTTCTTCCCTCTCTACTCATACAAATTTTTATAAATAAATATATAGCCTAGAAGTAAACTTCAATAACAAGCTCGGTATTAAAAAACATTTAGAAATTAACTTATCATCATCAAACTCTCAGTTGTTCCAATTCACTTATGACAACAATAACATTATCCATCACTAGGGTAAAAAGTCACAAGATTTTCAAGTGCACAATTTAACTGCTTATTACCTCTATTTTACAGACCCAACAAAATTTAATTTTATTATACAAAGCACAGCAGAAGTTTGGATGCACACTCCCAGCTATTATCTTGCCCTATTATTAAAATCTGCCTTCCACAGAGACAGCTGTAAGAACTGAAGAAATTAAGGAAAAGAATTTAAGTGGGATTCTCTTAAATTTTTAAGAAAAATTTTTAAAAAATTAAGTGGGATTCTTTAAATTAAATGTTGGAAACAATTTAATTATGCTTAACATAATTATTTATTAGTGAACAATGTTTGGAATGGAGATTCTGTTTCACAGAAGATATTAGGTGGTGTAAAACACGTAAGTGACAATAATAAATCAGCATCAGGGCTTCTGACGGTGCATAATGTAATACCAGGCAGAGAGTGGCATTCTGTCTTGAGCCACTGGAGCCACTTACTCCCCAAAAGGAAATGCCAGTCACGTGTTCTAAATCACAAGTTTCCACAACACCAAAGGCTTCCAGCATGCCATTGCTTTTTGGAGACTACAGGCAAAAATACATCTGTAAATGGATTCATTTTAACATGGATCTTTTTTAGAGGAAGCTGAGTGTTCTGTATCAAATCAGGAATGAGAGCTGCAGCCAGTGAAGATGGAAAAAAAGATAGCTTATCCCTTACTGCTGGCAAAGCCAATTAGGCATATCTTTGTTTCATGACAGCTATATAAAGAATTGGGGAGTCGAGAGTGTGGGCATTTGATATGGATGTGCAAACTAATTCTTTCTGCTGGCTCGCATAAACAACATTTAGTAGAATATCCAGTAGATGTTTTTTGGCCTCACTTCCCCAAACCATGTAAAGCAATGTAATTTAATTAAAAAATATACTAGAGTCTTCTTCAAACAGAGTATTTCAGATGTGTTCAGATATCAACCCTGATTCATTGGATTATTCAATTGGAAATTAAAATCAAACTTACATTTGCATCATGTCCTTGATGACTATGACTTTCTCTATTTTTGCCATGTACTTCAGTATGCAAATTCAGTGCCAACATGAATTTTGTAATTGAAATTTAAATTAATTTATTGTTTACATCTTTGCCATTTATTTTTTGGTCTGCCTCTTGCACTCAGTTGTGAGCTCCTGGAAAACAAGGCTTCATCTGTGTGTACATTGCCAGCATCACACACACACACTGGGAATGCAATTGAAATAAATTTAGTAGTGGCTTCTACAGAGAAGTATATTAAGCATTTTGGTGAATATTTTATTAAGGAAGTCCCACAAGTACGGTTAAGTGGGATTCTTCTGGATAGCACTCATTTTTATTTGACAAACAAGTTTTTTTTTTTTTTTTTAATTCTTTGAAGCGCAATCCCTGTGGCTACAATTGCTGGCATTTATTGACTGCTTGCTATGAGTCAGGAAAAATGCTAAGGACTCTCAATCCATTATATCTTCTCTCTTCACAACTACCCTGTAGCATAATATTAGTATTAAAATATCACAAATAAGGAAACTAATGCTTTCTTAATAATTTGAGGACTTAATTACATACCCCAGGTCATATTGGAGTCCTCATTCTTCACCAAACTGTGCTCCAACTTAATAGGTTCTGTATTTCAATGACCATAAAAAGTAATAGGGGAGGAAAGATACAAGATGGCAGTGGAGTAAGTGGAAGCTCCACTACCCACCTCCCAGGACCATTCTGGAATTACAGCTAAATTGTAGAGAAATCATCCTGAACAACCAACTGAACACTAGCTGGAGAGAAGCCTTATAACCACGAACAGACAGAAGAAACCACTTAACCACACGAGACTGGTAGGGAGTGCAAAGGAGACACAAGAGGGCTGGCTGGGCTCCCATAAGTGGCAACTGAAGTTCCACAGGGATATTTTAGTGGCGGGAGTTCCCCCTAAGAAGTATGGGGTCTAAACCCCAAGCTGAGCTCCCCAGCCTACTGCACCAGAGCTGGAAAGGAACCCAAATAACATCCAGCTGTGAATAGCAGCAGGGTTTCTGTTGGGGAAGAGCTGCTGAAGACTCAGCCTCTTAACGGGCCAATGCACAAAATTTCACTTGCAGCCATTTACCCTTGGCTCTGGCAGAGGGAGGGCAGAGTGGACTAAAAACGTGTAAAGGGAGTTGGTGGCTCTGGGGAGAGGACTGAAAGAACAGCACTAGGATCCATGGGCTCAGTCATTCCCCATACTGCAGAAGCAATCTTTTCCAGACAGAGCACTCCTCTCTGAATGGCATCAGCCTGAGGAGAAGCAATAGCCCTGCCCTCAGGAATTACTCTGGCCCATCCTGTGGAGCTTAAGTCAGGCTACTGATTACAGCTTGACACTATATCGCTAATTAGTTTAAAAACTAAGGTGGATCTCTGGAAGCTCTCTGAGACTTCAGCAGACCCTCCCCCAGGCCTGGTGCTGATAAAAACTGGCCTAGGTGGGTAGCCTGGTTCTTTCTGCCCCCAAACAGCCCAGCAGAGGGAGTCATATGCTGTGGGTTGCTGATAGCTCCAAACCGGTTGACCAGGGCCAGTCACAAGCAGCATCTGACAAAGGCCTACACCAGAGTCTTTGCAGAACTACCTAACACATGGAAACAAATACAAAGAAGCAGCCAAAATGGGAAGACAATGAGACAGACCCTCAAATGAAAGAACAAAAGAATTCCCCAGAAACGAGATGAAATGGAGGAAAGCAATTTATCAGACGAAGAGTATAGAGTAATGGTTATAAGGACAATCAACATCATGAAAAAAGACACCGAAACCATAAAAAACAGTCGGTCAGAAATAAAGAATGCAATATCTGAAATAAATAATACACTGGAAGAATTAAACAGTAGGTTAGATGAAGCAGAGGATGAAATCAGTGTTTTGGAAGACAAGGTAGAAAAAAAGACTTAGGCAAAACAACAAATACACAAAAAAGAATTTTCAAAAAGGGGGAGATCTTAGGAAACATTTGGACAACATGAAGCATAACAATATCTGCATCATGGGAATAGCAGAAGGAGAAGAGAGCAAGCAAGGGATCAAGAAAACTTTTGAAGAAATGATGATTGAAAACTTCCCTAACCTGGTGAAGGAAAAAGACATACAAGTCCAAGAACCTCAGAGAGTGCCAAACAAATTGGATCCAAAGAGGCCTACACTGAGGCACATCATAATTAAAATGGCAAGGTTTAAAGACCAGGAGAGAATCCTGAAAGATGCAGAGAAAAGCAAGTAGTTACAAACAAGGGAGTACCAACAGACCATCATCTTATTTCTCAACAGAAACATTTAGGCCAGAAGGGAGTAGCATGAAATATTCAAGGTGATGAAAAGCAAGGACCTACAACCAAGGCTAGTTTACCCAGCAAGACTACCACTTAAAATCAAAGGAGAAATAAGGAGCTTCCCAGAGAAGAACTAGTTAAAGGAGTTTGTTAACACCAAACAAGTAATGCAACAAATGTTAAAAGGCTTGTCTGAAGAAGAAGGAGGAAGAGGAGGAGAAGAAACAATGGAAGAAAATAGTCAAACAACAAAATGGTACTAAATACATATCTGTCAATAATCACCTTAAATGTAACTGGTTTAAATGTTCCAACCAAAAGACAGAGGGTAGCTGAGTGAATAAGAAAACTAAATCAATATATATGCTGCCTCCAAGAGACACATCTCAAATCAAAACATACACACAAACTAAAAGTAAAGGGATGGAAAAAGTTATTTCATGCAGTTGGAAAGAAAAAAGAAGCTGGGGTAGCAGTACTTACATCTGACAAAATAGACTTTAAACCCAGGGATACAGTAGGAGACAAAGAAGGACACTACATGATGATGAAGGGAACAATCCAACAAGAGGATATATACTTACTAAAATTTATGCACCCAACATAGGAGCACTTAAATATGTAAAGCAAATCTTGATGGATATAAGGGGAGAGATTGACAGAAATACAATCATAGTTGGGGATTTTAATACCCTATTGACCTCAATGAATAGATCTTCCAGGCAAAAAATCAACAAGGAGACAAAGCCTAAAATGACACACTAGATGAAATGGATTTCATTGATATCATCACAGCATTTCACCCCAAAGCAACAGAATATACATCCTTTTCAAGTGTACATGGAACATTTTCTAGGATAGATCACATGTTGGAACACAAAACAAGTCTCAATAAATTTAAGAAGATTGAAATCATATCAAGCATGTTCTCTGACCACAATGCTATGATACTAGAAATCAATCAAAAGAACACTGAAAAACACGCAAAGACAAGGAAGCTAAATAACATGTTATTAAACAATGAATATGTCAAAAAGGAGATCAAGGAAGAAATCAAACGATACATTGAAACAAATGAAAATGAGAACACAACAATCCAAAATCTGTGGGACATTGGAAAAACAATCCTAAGAGGGAAATTCATAGCATTGTAGGCCTACCTCAAAAAAACAAGAAAAAATTCAAATAAACAATCTAACTTCACACTTAAAGGAATTTGAAAAAGAACAACAAAGCCCACAATGAGAAGGGAGGAAATAATAAATAGAGAAGAAATAAATAAAATAGAGTTTAAAATAAATAAATAAAGAAATAAATAAAATAGAGTATCATTTAAAAAATGATACAAAAGATCAATGAATCCAAGAGCTGGTTCTTTGAAAGGATACACAAAATTGACAGAAGTTTAACCAGACTTATCAAGAAAAAAAGAGAAAGGACCCAAATAAAATCATAAATGAAAGAGGAGCAATAACAACTGACACCAAAGAAATATAAAGGATTGTAAGAAAATATTATGAACAACTATATGCCAACAAACTTGACAACCTGGAAGAAATGGATAAATTCCTAGAAACATACAATCTTACAAAAATAAATCAAGAATCAGAAAATCTAAATATACAGACTACACTTAGTGAAATTGAAGCAATCAAAATTACACTTAGTGGAATTTGAAGTAATCAAAAAACTCCTAACAAACAAAAGCCTTGGACCAGATGGCTTCACAGGTGAATTTTACCAAACATTTTGAAAGGAACTAACACCTCTCCTTCTCAAATTATTTCATAAAATTCAAGAGGAGGAAAGGCTCCCAAACTCATTTTACAAGGTCAGCATTACCCTAATTTCAAAACCAGAAAAAGACACTACAAAGAAAAAAGTCATAGGCCAATATCCCTGATAAACATTGATGCTAAAATGCTTAACAAAATATTAGCAAACCAAATACAGCAATGCATCAAAAAGATCATACGCCATGACCAAGTAGGAGTTATTCCCGGAATGCAAGCTTGGCACGACATTCACAAATCATAAATGTGATTCACCACATAAACAAAATGAAGGATAAAAACCACATGATCATATCAACAGATGCAGAAAAAGCATTTGATAAAATCCAGCACCCATGTATGACAAAAAGTAACAGCAAAGTGGGAATAGAATGAACATACCTAAACATAATAAAGGCCATATATGACAGACCAACTGCCAGCATTATACTCAATGGGCAAATACAGCAATCATTCCCCTTAAGATCAGGAAAAAGAGAGGGATGTCCACTTTTACCTCTCTTATTCAACATAATACTGGAAGTCCTAGCCTCAGCAATCAGGCAAGAAGAAAAAATAAAAGCCATCCAAAGTGGAAATAAAGAAGTAAAACTGTCATTATTTGCAGATGACCTGATACTGTACATAGAGAACCCCAAAGATTCCACCATAAAACTACTAGAACTGATAAATGAAGTCAGCAAAGTAGCAGGATACAAAATTAATATCCAGAAATCGGCTGCATTTTTATATGCCAATAATGAACTAACAGAAAGGGAAATTAAGAAAACAATCCCATTCCCAATTGCTAAAAAAAGAATAAACTACCCAGGAACAAACTTAACCAAGGACATAAAATACCTGTACATGGAAAATTAAAAGACACTGAAGAAAGAAATTGAAGAAGATACAAATACCATATTTTGCCACGTATAATGCACAACCACACTTTTTTACACATTATACACAGGATTATTATACCCATTATTATATCGATCATATGTAATCATTATACCCATGTGTTATGCCCAGCCTTATTTTTCCCTCAAAAATTTGGGGGAAAAAGTGCATATTATATATGGCAAAATGGAGGGATTGACCAAAAGGAAAAAGGACTCATGTACATGGACAACAGTGTGGTGATTGCTGGAGGGAGGAGCGTGTAAGGGGACTAAATTGTAATGGAAAAAAATACAGTAAAGATTAAATTAAGAAAGAAAAAAGAATAGGAGAATGCCAAGTCTGTGGGAACAGGTAGGTAGGTAATTAACTTTACTATAGACTTTAATCTTTCTTTCTTTTTGTTTATTAGTTTCAGAAATGAGATCCACCATGCAAACTGCTTCAATCCTAAGGTCGTATACGGAAATACATCATATGAGATTTGAAACCAGGAAATTGTTTGGCTCAAGTACATCGGCACACAAAACAACACCGAAAGGCACGGTTTGCTCAAAGCAAACAGATGTGCAAAGGGGAAAATGAATCAAGCAGCTGCCTGGGATTGGTGGGTCTAAAATGTTAGGTTAGCATGGGACACCAGTGGTCCCTGCTATGTCAGCAACTCCTCCCACATGTCCCAAGAGATGTAGCAACAACAAAGGGAAAAACATTTTGAGCATGTCCTATGATACTTGGAGATAGCTGGCTGGCCAGCTGTTACCCTAAACAGGCAAATCATTAATAGTGACTAACATACATCTGGACACAAAATGTTATTTACTTGGTGTTTTCACATGAATGTTACCATAGCTTTATTAATATTAAAGGATTTTTTTGTGATGTAAAAGAGGAAAAACGATTCCTCTACACTGACACTAGAAAAGCACAATGTTTACATATCTGCAAGTCCATTTTATTTCTTTTACAAAGACTCCACATCAAATTCAAGAGTTAGCAAACAGCATATGTGACCGATTAAGAAACTACCAGGAGGGCTGCATTATTGAAATTTTCTAGAAATCTCAGTCTATTTTTTCTGGGGCCTCTTCAATAAATGCAGGAAGGGACTAAAGGGATGTGTGAAGTTACTTGTCAGAGCAGGGAGGAGACTGAAGTCAGCCTCAAAAAGCCAACAGTAGGAGGTACCTCATCACGTAATTTCACTGCCTGATTCATGCTTGCAGTGGATGCCTACCTCAGCCTCATGATGTTACTATTGTTTTGTCATAGTTTTTCCAGCAACGTAGTCATTCACAAAATATTAAAAAGGCATATTAATTAGAAAAATATCTATCGGGCTGTCATAACAAAATGTCATCAACTGGGTGGCGTAAACAACAGAACTTTATTTTCCCACTGGTTTTGAGGCCAGAAGTCCAAGATCAAGGTGACAGCATGGTTTGTTTCTGATTAGAACACTTTCTTCCTGGCTTGTAGATGGCTACCTTCTTGCTGTGTCTTCACGTGGCCGAGAGAGAGAGAAAGAGAGAGAGAGAGAAGGGGTAGGTGGGGGAGATCTTCCTCTTTAAGACCACAGTGCTCTCTGATTAAGGGCTCACTCTCAGAACCTCACTGAACTTGAACTACTTTCCAAAGACACTATGTCCATCTACAATCATACTGCGTGCAGGTTAGAGTTTCAACTTAGGAATTTTAGGTGAGACACAATCCACTCCATTGCAAAATGTAATAGCTTCTCCTCTATCTTTATTTAATACATTCATAAGAGTCACCTACTTTCCAAAATGGCTTTATTCTTGTGATGGTGACTCCGTGCATCCTGAGGGGACTTTGGACTTGCAGGCTCTTTGCTTCTTGGAGGTGACTCTCCATTCTGAGGCCCAAAAGACAAGGGGTGGAAGCTTTGCTCTGATGCATCAATCTGACCCCTCACCATCGGCGATAAGGGTGATGTTGATTCAGTTTCTTCAGTTTGGGGGGAATAAATTGCACAACTAGATAAAAAAACAACTTTCTTTGTCAGAGGGGGCGGGTAGGGGAAGAAAAAGATTTGGGTGGAGCTGACTGATCTATGTACAGACTTTAAATTAGCTCCTCCATTTTCAACCCACTTCTCATGCCATGCCTGGCCATCCCTGCAGCCTTGAGACCTGCACTCCTGGCTGGCTCTGTCCTTCTGTGAGTGGGTTCGGGTCTATGGCTGTTCTGCTATGCTATGTTCTGGTTTTCATCTTTTATGAATTTTTTTTGAAATATCTTGTTTGCTTAAGTTTGCCCAAGCTACATTTTTCTTCTAGGATCATACTTGATTTTTATTCTTTTCCTATCATTTTTAGTCAGTCTCTGGAAGCAGAAGAAATAAATCAATGTGCTGAGTTCACCATTTTCAATGGGAAGCCTGTTTATATTTCATAATTGAGAATGTATTTAATCAGCCATTCATTCCATATTCAACAAGCATTTATTGAATGTTTTCTAACTAACAAGCTGTATGCGAAAAGTCTAATGAATGCATGATGCATTCATTTAATATTGTTTTAGTCAGGCATTTTCTATGTGCCAGGCATTGTAAAGAACTTCATGATTTAGTGTCTCAGGATAACAAAATAGACAACAAGAGAAGCTCTAAGTTCTCTGTTCTCAAAAAGCTAAATATATATTTATCTCTCTCAGGGGCCTGAGTGTCAATCACAGCTTCTAGAATTTCTTTTAACTCAAGAATTCTGAAAGATGCAATGTATATGGAGGCCACGTAACCCTGATGACCAGTTTAGTTGGAGGTGGGGCAGCCGTCTCATCAGCCCCCTGCCTCTTCCATGTGGTAACAGAGTTTCCTCCTTTAGTTTTGGCTAGACTCACGGACAACCTGCCAGAGACTACATTTTCAGCCTCCTTTGCGACGGAATAGGAGTGAAAAATCGTCTGTGTACAACTTCCAAGTTGTTATGTAAGAGGAAATGCCATGCCCCAGACCCCTTCTCTTCCACCTTATTAGCAGCAGTAGTGAGCGGTGCACATAGATAAATCAATACCCAACTCTGATCACCCAAAAAAGGACTGTGACAAGTTGATGGGAGAGTAAGATGAATGGAAACCCAGTCCCTTGACAACTTCAGGGCGCAGGGCTTCCCCACCAGGCTAGCTTGGACAGATGATTACATAAGGAATCAAAACCTTCTCCTTTTCAAGTCACTATATTTTGGGGTTCTTTTCATAGAACTTTAACTCCCCCCTCCCCCGCCGTTGCAATACTTTTAATTCATCGAGCAACTGTCAACTATCACTTTCCTCACATATACTAAAATTATAAAAGAATGGTGCTAACGATAGTTTCCAAATATTCACATTATATCTAATGCTACATTTCTAAATACCAACTTAGTGGGCAGATACACAGAGTAGTAATTACTCTAATGCTGGGCAAAAGAGAAAGAGCAGTGGAAGAATACAACGGCTCCTGGAGTTTCTGCTCATACAGGCATGTCTGCTCACATTCCATGAGCTTAAGCATTTCATTAGCTTAAGCAAGTCAGTGACAAGTCAATGAGGAAGCCTGACTCAATGGGATGGGATGCATAACCCCCAACACGCACACGCACACACACACACACAGAGGCACTATGGCTCTTGTGACATTGAGTGGGAATATACAGTCTTCCTACAAAGAGGGCAAAAAATAGTTTCCATAACCAAATAAAACAAACTGTAAATGTTACAGCTTAAAGCCAAATAACTTAAATAGGATTCAATTGTATTCATATAGCTTCATCTTTCCCCCCCACCAATAATGAGAGTCTCATACTAGAAGACAGGCACTGTATTTATTTACGGCTTTAAAAAGCCTTTTGACAGTAATGTTCTGGCTTTGTTGACTCCTTAAGTAGAAGATATGGTCAGATATGCAAGCATGCATTGCCTTATATCCTGGCATTCTTACCTCTGTACCTCTAAACTCTATAGCAAAAATTAAAACTCCCGTGCTATGGAAAGGATTCTTGGCTTTTTTTAAATTAATTATTTAATTAATTAATTTATTTATTTAGAGAAGGAAAAGGAGGGAGAAAGAGAGGGAGAGAAACATCAATGAGTGGTTGCCTCTCATGCGCCCCCTACTGGGGACCTGGCCTGCAACCCAGGAGTGTGCCCTAGATGGGGAATCGAACCAGCAACCCTTTGGTTTGTAGGCCAGCACACAATCCACTGAGCCACACCAGGCAGGGATAGCAGTTTTTTAATAAAATTTATCTTTGGCTACAAAAAATGAACTTTAATTAATTTACAAATTCCACCTATGGAAATTTTAAATGGCAATTTTGATTCTAGATTCCATGACAAAATGAGGTATGAGTATAAGGATTTAGAAAATGTTCCAATGCCAACCTAAATAGTTCTGGTTTATCTCTTCTTTCATTAATATTAATGTGTAATTAATACAGTTTTTACTCAGAATTTTTACTGTCAGAGAAAGGAAAATAACAACCCTTTTGTACATTTTACAGGTTTTTTAAAAATTATATTTTATTGATTATGCTATTACAGTTTCCTGAATTTTCCCATTTGCCCCCATCCACCCAGGACCTCCCCACTCCCTCAGACAATCTCTCCACCATTGTTTATGTCCATGGGTCATGCATATAAGTTCTTTAGCTACTCCATTTCCTACACTACACTTTATATTCCCATGGCTATTCTGTATCAGATCACGTGGGAGCACTAATACCCTGCCCCTGCACAGCTGATCCTCCACAATGGGCAGAGGTTGGTGTTAAGTGGCCATAGCCAATCCTACAGCTGACTGGCCTGGGTACAGCTCTCCCATTGATCAGCAACCAAGGCTCACCTATAAGAGGAGGGTATACTCAGCCTCTACAAAGGACACACACCTTGAGTACCCAGCTTATGTGATAGGGGAGGCTGTGCCACTGAACCCTACAGGATATCTACTACATTAGACCACACTATCAAGACACAGAGTCAAAGCATCTCTACCTAATACATAGAAACAAACACAGGGAGGTTGCCAAAATGAGGAGACAAAGAAACATGACCCAAATGAAAGAGCAGATCAAAACTCCCGAAAAAGAGCTAAACAAAATCTATCAGATGCAGAATTCAAAACACTGGTTATAAGGATGCTCAAGGAACTTAGTGAAGACCTCAATAGCATAAAAAAGATCCGGTAAAAAACAAATGATAAACTAATTGAAATAAAGAACAATTTACAGGGAAACAGCAGTAGGGTAGATGAAGCTGAGAATCAAATCAATGATTTGGAACATAAAGAAGGAAAAAAAACAACCAATCAGAACAGCAAGAAGAAAAAATAATCCAAAAGAAAGAGGATAGTATAAGCAGCTTCTGGGACAAATTCAAGAGGTCCAACATTTGCATCATAGGGGTGCCATAAAGAAAAGTGGAGGAGCAAGAAATTGGAAATCTATTTGAAAAAATAATGAAAGAAAACTTCCCTAATTTGGTGAAGGAAATAGACATGCAAGTCCAGGAAGCACAGAGGGTCCCAAACAAGATGGATGCAAACAGTCTCTCCTCAAGACACATCATAATTAAAATGCCAAAGGTTAAAGATAGAGAGAGAAAAGTTAGTTACCTATAGAGGAGTTCCCATAAGACTGTCAGCTGATTTCTCAAAAGAAACTTAGCAGGCTAGGAGGGATTGGCAAGAAATATTCAAAGTCATAAAATGCGAGGACCTACAGCCAAGACTGCTCTACCCAGCAAAGCTATCATTTAGAATGGAAGGTCAGATAAAGAGTTTCCCAGACAAGAGAAAATTGAAGGAGTTCATCTTCACCAAACCATTACTATATGAAATGTTAAAGGGTTTTATTTAAGAAAAAGATCACAACTGTGAACAATAAAATGGCAAAAATGCATATCTATCAACAATGAAATCTAAAAAACAAACTAAGCAGACAAGAAGAACAGAGACATAATCATGGATACAGAGAGTGTTGTGATGGTTGCCAGATGGGAGGGGGTTGTGGGGGAATGGGTACAAATAATCCTTTTTTGAAAAAATTTCCAGTAAGGGTTTGGCACATGACTATAGATACCATATATTATTTTGTCTCCTTTTCAGCATTAACTACATTAGCAAAGTAGTATAAAATTTATTAGGTTATTAATATTTATAAAAATCATATGTCTATAATAATTATGCTTAGCTACAAATGAAAATTCTACTAAAAATGTAGGAAAATTAAAGGAAGCCCTATATAAGTAAACACAGGGCTTATATCTTAAAAGATCACTCAAAATTTATAATTTCATAAACAGATCAATAGAAGAGTTCTGATTTTGGTTTGGACACAGAAAAGTTGCAAGATACTATTGCTCTTATCCTAATAACCAAAACAAGCTATATCAGTTATAAAATCATAGTATTCTGAACCCACCAGTGATGAGGAGGCAAAGAAATCATGGATAAGTGAATTCCAGAAAGTCGTCGGTATTTTATAGGAGATAAGAGAACTATAGTTGTTGTCATTCCTGGTAGATGAGCAATAAAGGAATCTACCATTTATGGTAATAAAGAGACAGCAACCAAACTTCAGCAACTTGTAACTACTACAGGGGACTAGCAGGGAAGATTAAAATTCCAACAAGCTTCAGCCCCATGCCAAGCTCACCCTATGACCCTTCATTATCGAGTACTCAGGGACTCAACGGTTGGGGGCAAAGCAGGAGAGCTGAGAGGACTCTCTCAGAGGTATCCTGGGTGAAAAGGTATGTCCCAGGTGCTGTTTTAAAATCTGGCAGGTTGGCTGTAAAGCACAAAAAGGAATCCTACCAGTACTCAGACCAAAATCTCTGCAAAAGAAAAAATGTTGACTCTGTGTTCAGATATTTGAGGCAAGGAATAAACTGAATCTCACTGAGGCTGCAATGAACCCCAGGCCAAGCTTAGCTGCAGACCAGATTGACTCAGACCCCAAATCTACCAATTTACATGTGAAGGGACATGTTCTTTCCTGGAGAAAAATATCATTTACTTCAGACTCCACTGTTATTATGTACAAAATGTTCTGTATAAAATCAAAAAGTATAAAGTATACCAAGAATCGGAGAAATGTGACTCATAATGAAGAAGTAGCAAAATAAAGACAGCCTCAGAGGCAGCCTGATGTTATAATTATCACACTTAAAAATAACTATAATAAAATTTATAAAGAATCCGTTGGGAAAGTTGAAACACATGCATGTATAGATGGAAAATTTGAGCAGATGTGCAGAAACAGTAAAAAAGAAAAACAGAATTAAATGGAAATGGTAGAAATTAAAAATGAAGAATGTATTTCACTGGCTTAAAGGCAAATTGGATTCATCAAAGAAGAGAATCAATGAACTTGAAGTCAGGCTTTAAAAAATACATAAATGGAAACAAAGTAAACACAAGAAGAAAAAGAAAGAGAAGGAGGAGAGAGTGGGGCTGAGGAGGAGGAGAAAGAAGAGTAGTCAAGACTTACAGGACAATATTAAATTATCTACATTACCATAGTCATTAGGGTTCTAGAAAGAAAGAGGAGAGACTAAACAGGAAAAACTAGTTAAAGACATGGTGGTTGTGACCTTTCTGGAACTCATAAAAAGGTAATCCAATATCCGGAAGCTCAGTAAACCCAAGCAAGATAATCATAAAGCAAACTACACCTGTACATATTATAGTTAAACCCCTGAAAACCAAAAAATGAAAGTGAATCTTAAAAGAAGCCAAGGAAAAAGACACATCACATATAGGGAAGCAATACTATAAAGAATGTCAAGACTTCTTACCAAAAACAATGGAATGCAAATGACAATAAAATGATATTTATCCAGTGCTGAAGAAAAAAAGTAGTAAACTTAAAATTCTATGCCTAATGAAATAGTCTTTTAAAATAAAGTCAAGTGAATATATTTC
This sequence comes from Micronycteris hirsuta, assembly GCA_004026765.1. Lineage (NCBI taxonomy): Eukaryota > Metazoa > Chordata > Mammalia > Chiroptera > Phyllostomidae > Micronycteris > Micronycteris hirsuta. Next base: position 66,872 of record PVJI01004398.1, on the reverse strand, counting down.
AAACAGGCAAAAATAGAGAATTCATCACGAGTAGACATATACAAGATATGATTAAAAATTTCTCTAAAGGAAAATGATATCAGATGTAACTCAGGATTGCAGATGGAATAAAGAGGGCTGAAAGGAATACATCTGGGTAGATATAAATTAATAATCTCAGTTATTATTTTATATGTACACACAGTTTCGAAAGTAAAAGACTACTGACCATTTAAAATAAAAGAACATCTATGTACTGGGAGAAATGCAGCATATATAGTAAAGTAAAGTGTAAAACAATAATAGCACAAATAACGGGAGAGGGCAATTGAAATTATACTCTTGCTAAAGTTCCCACACTGTTACTTGTATTTGGAAGTAAAGTGTAAAAACATAAAGATGTGCATTGCAACATCTAGATCAATTAAGATAATCTCAACATGTATACCTAAAATATGTGATTCATTCAAAATAATTTAAAAAGAGAAAAGAAAGAACAAAAATTAATGAGATAAATAAAACCAAATATGACTAAGAAAACAAGATTGGAGATGAAATACAACAATATTAATAGTATCAGACTGGGGAGGAACAAAACTTGTTGCATGTTCTTTACAAGAGGCATTTTAATTTTTTCATTGATTGATTTGAGAGAGAGGCATTGATTTTTTGTCCCACACATTTATGCATGCATTAGTTGACTCTTCTATGTTCCCTGACTGTGAACTGAACCCACAAGCTTGGCACACCGGGATGATGTTCTAACCAACTGAGCTACCCAGCTGGGGCCTACAAGAGAGACATTTTAAACACAGAGACAGAGAAGATGAAAGTGAAAAAAAAGTGGGACGATGTATACAAAGCAAACACGAGGCATAAGACGTCTGATATGGCTATACCAATGTAACACAAAGTGGAATTTAAAACAAGCAATACTAACACAGATAAAAAGACACATTTCATAATGATAAAAGGATCAATTCATCAAATCGACATAGCAATCCTAAATATGCACGCACCCCACACAGAACTTCAAAATGTATGAAGCAAAAGTGATGAAAGGAAGAGATGACTTCTACCTCTGGCCAAAATAGGGATTCTACTTACCCTCCCACCTAAGACACTATTTTTAACAAAATATATGACACAATGGTTTACAAAATACTGTACAAATGCATTTAAAGTCCACAATTCCTAAGAGATGGGAAACAAGTGAGGTAAGCTCCACAATCACCCCAAGCTCACTGCCTCCAGTTTGTAGCACAGAGAATGGAAAGTCAGCACCTGCTAGAGCCCAAGGGTCTCCCTCAGTCAAGAAAGATCTGAGAATTCAGAAAGACAGGCACAGCTAAAGTCCTTTGGACGCGATCATGGGAAAGGAGAGAGCCTCAGGGAGAAAGGGCCCTGGGATTCCTCAGAGGGTCTCCCTCAAAAATTCAGGTGAACACTGACAACTCCACAAACGCAAAAATCTGGGAAATGTAGTAACTAGGACTAGAGAGTACAGTTCTTCATACTCATAGATTACTGACAATGGTGCATTTTCCCATCAGTCACGCTGAAAAACTTCATGATTTATGGGATATTGCAGATATCCCATAAGGGACTTAAGGGTCCCTTAAGGGTGCATTGGGAGTATTGCTTCAGTAATGGAGAATAATTAGGTCTTGACCAAGCACTGCTCTGGTTTCTTCTAACAAATGTTAACAGCAAGACCCAAAAGTATCAAATTGTTCCCAAGTAACTTAACTACATCCCCAAACAGAGCTTAGAATATTTACAGGAATACAAAAATAACTAACACAAGGCAAAATCACAAAGGCTGGCACCTACTCAAAAATTGCTAGGCAATTAAAGAAGGAAAAAATATGACCCACAGTGAGATAATAAATAAGCACACAAAACCAATCCAGAACTGATGCAGCTGTTAGAATTACAAAAATATTTCATGCGTTCAAAAAATTAAGTAAAAGCCTGGAAGATATTTAAAAAGATCCACGTTCGAACTTCTAGAAATAATACTATAATTTCTAAAATTAAAAATACACAGGGTGGGATTAACAACAAATAAGTTACAGAAGACAAGATTAGTGAACTTGAAGATAGAAATTGAAATTATCCAAAATAAAGCAGCACTTGGAAAGAAGTGTGAAAAGTGAACAGAACATTAGAGGTCTCTGGGACGTCCAGTGACTTAATATATGTGCCCTTGGACTGAGCAACAATGTCTTAGAACAAAACTCAAGCAACAATTATAAAGGTATAATTTGGTAAATTAAACTTCAAAATTAAATTTTCTGTTATTCAAAAAACATGTAAAGAGGATAAACAGACAAGGAATAAAATTTTGTGTACTATACACCTGAAAAAGAACTTGTATTAAGAATATATAAAGAACACTCAAAGCTCAATAATAAGAAAAAAGCAACTCAATTATAAAAACAAATAAAATATTTGAAGACACTTTACAAAGAAGCACCTGAAAAGCTAATCAACATCATTATTTATTAAGGAAATGAAAATTTACAATCACAGTGAGCTACCACTACACATTAATTAGAATAGATAAAAGGTAAAAGACTAGCCATACCGAGTGGTGGCCAGGGTGCGGAGGAACTGGAGCTCCCAAACAGTGGTGACGGGAATGTAACGTGAGTCAGAGCCACTGGAATAAGTCTGGCAGTGCTTTAAAAGATTAAATACACAACTAACTTCTAACCCAGGCCATTCTAAAATTCTAGATCTAAGAAAAGTAAGGACTGTGTTCATGCAAAGATTTGTATATGAATATCAAGAACTTCTTTATGAATAATAGCTGAAATATGAAAACCATAATGCCCACCACAGTTAAATGGATAAACAAACTGTGATCCATCCATACCACAGACTATTATTCAGTAATACAAAGAAATAAATTATTAATACAGACCACAGCATGGATGAATCTCCAAATAATTATGTATGGATAAATTCTAACTAAACATGTTGAGAGAAAAAAAGCCAGATACATACATAGTGTCTGTCTCTCTCTCTCTCTCTCTCTCTCTCTCTCACCAAAAATACATATCTGTGGTCCTTTTAATTTGACTTCCAAGAATAGGCAAAATTACTATATAACAGTAAAAGTCATGAAATAGGAGCATGATTGGCCTTTCTGTGGTGAAAGAAATCTGTTTTTTTCCAGCAATGGTTATGCAACCATATAAAATTGACAAAATTCCTCAGTATGAACACTTCAGGTCCACACACTGTATGGTATGTAAGCGCACTGAATACTTTAAAAGAAGAGCCATGAAGAGTAAACTACTCTTTTTACCACCATTCCCATTTAATTTTCTCAATTATTTATATTGTTCTTGCAGATTGAGCATATTTTTCATATTTATTAAAAACAAGCTGTAAACATAGTCAGTATATCTCAAATACTCTAGGGAAAATATTAAAACATATTATTTTTCTTAAAAGACCTCAAAATACAATACCAGAAAAAGCTAACAAACAAAACAAAAGACAAACTTAAGCCCAAAGTGATTCTCTAAAACAGAAACTTTCTCTAAGCTTAACTTAAACACAATTATTTCTTCATGCTTAGAACGTGTGCTTAATTTCGGCTCATCTCAGGAAATGACACATTAGCGTGGATTTGCATGGCCATTTGGAAACAGATGCTCTGCCGCTGTGCTCTGTGGGCGCGATCGTCCCATTCAGCACTTGAAAGTCACCCTGTAGTTTCTGTTTGGGTTGTGGGAGTGCTATCAAATAAGACCAAAATTAGGTGGATTTTTAAATTATGAAAATTTGTAAGTCCCATTTTACTTGCCAATTCTAGGCTGTCATCAACTACCACTTAGGAACTTCTCAAAACCACGCCCACAAACAGGCGGGGCCTCACTAGGGCTTCTCTGGGGCCCTCAGATCTGCACAGGACACAGCCAGCCTCCCTGACGGGAGGGGCTGGAGCCTCCTGTCTGCTCCCTCAACTTCTCTTGTCTATCAGGAATCTACTGAAAAGGAGGGAAGCCCAGCTTTATAAATCCATTTTAATGGCTGATGGTGTTTGGCCAAAAGATATGTGCAATCAGGTTTAAACACACACACACACAGGAGAGAGAGGAAAGGAAAGGGGAAAAAGATGGTAGCGGAGAGAGAGAGCAGGTTTAATCTTTGTGTGCTGCTGAATCTTCAGTCTCTGAAATGAGACGACCCGCCCGCCTCACAGGATTGTTCAGCAGACTTTTTAGATTAAATAGCAAGTTTCAAAAAAAGTGCAACCTTTGTTTTTGTTTCATCTTGATCAAGAGGGATTTGTGATATTCTTTGAACTTGGAGACTTCTAATGACATTAAACATCAAAAGAACTAATTCCCACGTGGGGGCGGGAGTCTGTGTGGGGGAGAGGGGATGTGATTGTGGTTTTCTCCTGCACTGCACCCGTACATTGTGTGTGTGCCCTAGGGGAAAAGCTAAATGCCCCACAATTTTAAGCAGGTCAAAGCATTTTCTTTTTAGGGCAGAAAAAAAATTGGAGCATAGAAATGGAAATCTCAGATCACACTTTACACCTATTGAATGAGGAAATGTGGTTGGGGCCAGCAATTCCTGCTGAACCAGCCCTCCATGGGGCTCTGGTACTTACTTCACTGTTACCCAAAACTACAACTCCTCTGTAATTCAATTCCAAGAATCCAACACTCTCACCTCAGTTTCACCCTAGTGCCCTGGCTCTCACACCCCTTTGACACTACCCCAAATACACCTTCAACACCTGTCTTTTTCATATCATGCATATTCATATTACTGTCGTTTTACTTATTTGTCAAAAAACTTAACCTTTGTTAAGATCAAACTTCAACCCACGTCTAGCCTACATTAGAAAAGCTAAATATGGCTAAAGACCATCTAATACCACTTCAAATGCGTGGCCACTAGCCCAGGGGCCTCTTCCCACTGCAAGGCAATCATTGTAGATGTCCCTACTCTACCCCTCCACCCACGCCCGAGTGACTATTATGAAAGTCCACACTTCTTCCCCGGTCTTCACTCTTATCTGCTGACTCTGCTTCCTATGTTAACAAGAAATTGCAACGATGAGAACTTGCGCCATGACCTCTCGCCACCTCCCAACGTCTGCACCCTTACACTCGGCCTGCCCTCGTGTGTCCCCAGAAGGCATGCACTTCTGCCCAAGGTCAACCTCCTCTGCACCCTCTCCTGCCTCCACAGGGACGCTGTTCTAGGAACTATCCACTCCTTTCTGCTTCATGAGTCTTTCCCTCTCTACTGAACCATCCTATCCACATAAAGCATGCAGTTATTCTATTTAAAAAATAATAAAGACCTCTTGATATTATTATGATTTTCCGTGCCAGCGGCTGCCCCATCTTTCCGATTCATAGCAAAATCCCACCACAGAGTTTCCTACACTTGTCTAATACAATTGCTCATGCCCCGTTTTCTCTACAATCCACTCATTAGGCTTTCGCGCCCACCACTCCTCTGAAGTGCTCCTGTGAGGACCACCTGAGATGTCTTCGGCTTGCTGGACCTGTCAGCTATGCACGACCTGCTCTTTCTTCCCTGCCAGCCCTTCCTTCCCTCACATGGCCCCTGACCAATCCCTTTTTGTCTGTCTCCATCCTCATCCGCCCGACCACCATACACTGAAGTTCCCTAGTTCTCAGTCCTCACTCTTGTTTTCTTCTCATTCTCTACTCACTCCCTTGCCAATGGCATCAGTCTCAAGGCTTTAAACACCCTCAATCCTGACAATCTCTAAGGCATTGACATGTGTGGCCCAGGTCACTCAGCAAGCTTCATGGTTTCGTGTATTCAAAGGCACGCTCATCCCTCCACTGGTTTAACAGGCATTGGAAACTCAACGTGACCAGGACTGGACATCTCTAAGAGCAGGACTTTCCCTCTCAGGGTAGGTCAGAAACTCCTGTCTCTCCCTTCACTTTTTTCTCTCTCACATCTCAAATTTAATCTGTCGGTAATCCTGTTGATACTACCCTCAACAGAGACCTCAAATCTGACCACTTTTCCCTGATACCACAAAGCCAAACCTCATCGACTCTCACCTGGATTACTGAGGCAGTTTCTCCACATCAACACTTTATCTTTGAGTCAACCAATCCAAATAATCCCTTAAAAACAGGGGTACAATAGAGCCCCCAAATCTGCAATTTCACTCTCTGCAGTTTCAGTCACCCATGGTCAACCATGGTCTGAAAACATTAAAGGGAAAATTCCAACAATTCATAAGTTTTAAATCGCACGCCATTTTCAGGACTTCACTTCATATCATCACCTAGGCATTGAATCATCTCCCGTTATCACAAGAAAGAATACAGTACAATAAGATATTTTGAGAGAGAGACCACATTTACATAACTTTTATTATATCATAGCTGTTCCATTTTATTATTAGTTGCTGCTGTTAATCTTTTACTGTACCTAATTCATAAGTTAAAATTTATTATAGGTACATACATACACATAGGAAAAAACATAGTTTATATAAGGGTCAGTTCTAGCTGTGGTTTTAGGCATCCACTGGGGGTCTTCATTGATATTCCTCATAAATAAGGGAGGAACTACTGTATCAGAATATGACACTTCTCTGCTCAGAACTCTCCAGCATCTTGCCAGCGCATCTACTTTAAAATGTGGAGTCCTGACAACCCCACGTGATCTGACCTGCTCTCCACGACATCAGCAATTCACTGACTGCGTTCTCCCCTTCAGCCATCCTGCCCGGCCATGTGTCTCTCCTTTCTGTTCTTACAGTATTCCAGGTGCGCTCTTTCTGTAGGGCCTTTGCACTTCCTGAAATGCATGGCTCACTTTCTCACTTCCTTCGAGTCTTTGAAAAAACATCATCTTCTCTGTGATGTGGGCCTCAGCACCCCTTTTCCAGTGCCTATTCCCCTCTTTTACCTTATTTCCCTTCATAATCCCCATTTACTTCTCAAGTGCTGTAGAATTTGCAAGATGATGGGTTCTGTACAGGTAGAATGACCTGTTTTGTCTGTTTTGCTGCTGAATCTCAATTATGTGAAATGGGGAGCTGGAACGTGCCGATCTCCAAAGGTGGACCACTAAGACAGAGGCCAGGCTTACTGTAGACCAGACTGGGTCGTAAAAGCTCATGCTGGTGTGCTCATGATATATGCCTTTTTCCAAGTATTTTCAAGCAAATTTAAAGCAATAATTGTTGCTTTTCCATGGGTGAAAAAAGAATGGAAATTTTTCTGTATCTACAAACTTTGTCTGTAAAGGGCCAGATAACAAATATTTTAGACTTTGTGATCCACATGGTATCTGTCACAACGACTAAACTCTGCTTCTGTAAGATAAAAGCCACCATGGAAAACATGTAAATGAATGAATATGGCTGCATGCCAATAAAACTTTATTTACAAAAACAAGTGGTGGGCCAGATTGAGCAACTGGCCTGTAGTTTGCCAACTCCTACTCTGTGTCTTCCTTGTATAGTTAATCATTGTTTCAAGGGCTTGCAGTGCTGCTTTAGTAAATAAAGCCATTTACATGTTTTATAATCACAGCAATTTGTTGACAGTTATAATAATATTGTTCCAGAGTTTATGAGTTCTGAATTGTACTCAAATCATTTAACTTTCCTTCACAAAGAAAGTGCTAGAGAACTTTAAGGCATAGCAAGTGAGAAAACAGTGAGAATTTGATTGAACAGCTTTTTAAAAATATATATAATGAGTACAATTACACAAATAGATATCCGCTACTCATGTAAAGTTGGCTTTTTTGCATTTGTAAAGTGGAGTGTTCAGGAATGCGTTTGCATGTCTTTATGTAATTTTCTGTGAATATAATTATTGAGACTTGGCAGTTAGAAACACAAGGATCAAATGTGCAACCATTTCAAGAGATGTAAAAATTTTTAAAAAATCATTACTCTGGGTAGAAAGAAATAGTTAAAGGTAATCTCAGATATCAGAGATGAAGATAAGTTAAACTAGATTTGGGAAATAAGAAATACTTTCACACCTATTGACCTTTACCTCTTTAAGTTTATCCAGAATAAGTGGTATGAAAGAAAGTTGTGTGGGAAAAAAATAGCAGAACCAGACATGAAAAACATTGTCAGTTCCAAGTGGCAGTTTCAAAAAATAACTTTTTTTTGTTGCTGGTAGTGAGATAAGAATAGAAAAAGAGAAAACAGACTGATAATTTGAGGGCTGATAACATTAATAGATAACATTTATTTATCACTTAGTATAGGCCAGGCAATGCTGTAAGGGTGTTGTATATATATTAACTCAATCCTTCAACAACTCTATAAGGCAAATACAACTATTATGCCCAAATTCTCGGATGAAAACAACTGAAGAACAGATGTGTGAAGTAATTTGCCCATTGTATCCAGCTGGTAAGTAGATGAGCCGAGATTTGAACTTATGTAGAATGTTCATGCTTTTTTGAAATTAACTATATTGCCTCTAAAAATTATAGATTACAAGAATTGTTTTAAATTTGGACATTGTTAACCCACTAATAAGCAAAGCAGAAAAAGCTAGTGGAGAAAATTGAGAGAGAACATTAAAGCAAAATCTCAAAACGAGGTGAGAAAGGAACTCAGGGGTAATCCTGGAATAGAAAAAACACATTTTTAATTAAAATAGAAGGGAAGGCATGTTAGAATGAAGATCAGCAAACTGCTCACACCCAAGTACAAGTGAAGAAACTGTTGACTCATTAATTGACATAAGGGTAGGAGCCTGGAGAGTATGCAAATCACTTGAAATGTCTCCTGTGGAAAATACAACAGAGTCCCCACAGAGCTACATAAGAGGACTAGCTCAGGGCTCAGCTGGGCCAGGTGGTGCAGATTTATAATGGGCCCAAACAATTATCATTTTCTAACTCCTATAAAACATGCCAATTATAAATCAATTTTCTATTCATTAAGGCAATTTCTCTACGGACCTATTAATCCATTTCAGTTCTATAATTCAAAAGCTACTAACCAAATCCCTTCTTAAAAGATTCTACAGGTCAGTGTTGTCACTGATTCAGACTCACATACACCCCAGTCCATTCGAATCTTTAATGGCTTCTCTACTTAACTATATTTCATCCCTACTAACACACAAAGTCATTTCAAATTTTATCATCTCAGAAATCCGGTTACATCTTATACCTGATGACAAAATTGGCAGTGCTTTTTTCCTGAGTAACATAAAATAATATTGTATCTTAAAATCGACAGCATATTAGATTAGATGAGCCACATATTTACATTGCCTCCAATTAACATGAACACTTCCTAGCCAAGGAAAGAAGGGAAACTTAACTTCAACACTACTCAAGATTTCTGTAGCTTCTTATCTTAACACATACCTACCTAACACGTACATCAATCTTATGAGATAGGTGTTTACTATCAATTCCTTTCACAGATGAGGAACAGGGGTTCAGAGGTGTTAACTGTTGTGCATGACATCACTAACCCACAAAACCAGGAGTCGAGTCGAATGTACGTCTTCAGGTACCAGCTCTGCTTTTTAATCACCCCAGATTTATGCTCTGCTTAAAAGTCCTGGGGCCCTACATTTTAACTGAGAGGTAAACACTACCTGTAGAACTTTGGTAGTAATTGACAACCTCTTGGTCATCAATGTAGAGAAAAGGCATAGAGTTGCCCCCCTCATCCACAGGGGGACACAATCCATGACTCCCGGTGGATGCCTGAAACTGAGGATGGTACAGCAGCCTATACATACTATGTTTTCTCCTATACATACAAAACTATGATAAAATTTAATTTACAGATGAGTCTCAGTAAAAGATTAACAACAACTAATAAAAAAGAACAATCTGCCCTGGCTGGTGTGGCTCAGTGGATTGAGTGAGGGCTGCGAACCAAGGGGTTGCCAGTTCAATTCCCAGTCAGGGCACATTCCTGGGTTGCAGGCCAGGTCCCCAGCGGGGGCCACATGAGAGGCAACCATACATTGATGTTTCTCTCCCTCCCTTTCTCCCTCCCTTCCCTCTGTCTAAAAATAAATAAATAAATTCTTAAAAAAATAAAGAACAATCACAACAATATATTGTAATAAAAGTTATGGGGGGACTGCCACCAAGATGGCGGCGTAGGTGGACGCACTTGCCGCCCGCACATCCGGAGTGTCTAAACAACGAACGCAGTAGCGAAAAATTAAACAACCAAAACGGACAGAAAGGAACTGAAGGGAAGTCTGACACCCAGGAGGTAGGAGAAGACGAACATCCAGGCCAGTAAGCAGGGCAGTACCGGGCGGAGGAACGGAGTGAGAGGACTCACGCCACCAGCGCCTGAACAGGGCATGACCCCGAACAACAGGTGAATCCCGCAAGCCTGTGACACTGCCGGAGAGAGGCCAGGGCTGAGCCAGCAGAACCGAGTCTGGCAGAAAAGGCGGTGGGGAGCTGGGGAGCGGAGGAGTGACAGAAGCCCACGGTGATCGGTGGCCTCCATTGCTTCCTCCCAGGCCCCGCCCCCAGAGGCAACATCATCCAAAAAGCGACCCAGGTTGCAGGCTCCTGCCAGCTGACAAGTGCACCGAGATAAAAAGAATGAAAATGGCCAAAATGAAAGATCAGAACAAATTACAACTAACGGATGACGACATAGTCAACCTATCAGATGCACAATTTAAAATGCTTGTAATCAAATTGTTAACAAAACTGGAAGATAGGTGGATGCAAATAGTTGAACAGAGGAAGAATACGATAAGGATAATGGAGGAAGATTTACAGGGAACCAATAGGGAAAAAAAGGAGGTTGGATCTCAAACCAATGGGGTGGACCAGAAGGAAGAAACAAGAATTCAAAAAAATGAGGAGGGTCTCAGGAACCTCAGAGACATTTGTAAATGACCCAATATCCGGATCATAGGGCTGCCAGAAGGACAAGAGGAACACCAAGAAATTGAACGTATGTTTGAACAGATAATGAAGGAAAACTTCCCAGATCTAGCAAAGGAAATAGGCTTCCTGGAAATCCAAGAAGCTCAGAGAACCCCAAAGAAGTGGGACCCAAAGAGGAACACACCAAGGCACATCATAATTACATTACCCAAGGTCAAGAATAAGGAAAAAATCTTACAAGCAGCTAGAGAAAAGGGGACAGTTACCTACAGAGGAATCCCCATAAGACTGTCAGCGGATTTCTCAAAGGAGACCTTCCAAGCAAGGGGCTGGAGAGAGATATTTCAAATCATGAAAAGCAAGGGACTATAACCAAGAATAATCTATCCAGCAAAACTTTCATTTAGAATGGAAGGGCAGATAAAGTGCTTCTCAGATAAGGTCAAGTTCAAGGAGTACATCATCATGCAGCCTCTACTATATGAAATGTTAAAAAGTTTCGTATGAGGACTCAGGAGCGAAGGCACCAAGGCCAGATCAGCTACCGGGGAATTCAGATCAGTCACAGC